>MJUU01024028.1:0-93216 GCA_002080025.1 Modiolus philippinarum
AAAAATTAATATTTAATATTAAAAGACTTAGACTTAGACTTTGGCTTAGACTTACATCTGCCTGTATTGTATTTTTCTACCAAACCAAAGCCAAAGTCTAAGTCTAAGTCTTTTAATATTCTTTTGGATAAGCAAATGCGAAAAAAATACTAACGCAGTTATATATAAAATATTGTTAAATATAAAACATGTCAGATAATATTTTCCCGCTACAAAAATGATTATAGGCGTGTTTACTAAATCTTTACAAATGACCAAAATAATTCATTTTTCAAACAAAATTACTTATTATGTCCTTTGAAGAAGTTTTATATGTTACGATATAGCTTATGTAAATCTTTACAATATGTTTGAGAAAGTAAAGTTTTCATTATTCGGTTTATACTAAATCTTTACAAATAACCAAAATAATTCATTTTTAAAAAAAAAAATTCTTAAAATGTTTTACTTTATCACATCTTTTCAAAAAATACATGCTACAATTAAAATAAGCACCAACATGTAATATCTCCCACGTTTGGATTCATTTTTGACAAAAGATGCATAAATTTGGTATCGAGAGAAAGGCAAACAGCTAAACTGCAAAATATTTCAGTCTTATAAGGTGATTTTGGAAAAAAATACATATAAATGTTCTGTCGCGACAATTGAAATAAGCACCGACATTTAATATCTCCCACTTTTGAGGTCATTTTTGTTAAAAGATGAATGAATTTGGTATTGCGAGAAAGGAAAAAAGCTGAAATGCAAAATATTTCACTCTTATAAGGTAATTTTGGGAAAAATACATATAAATGTTGTGTCGCGACAATTGAAATAAGCACCAACATATAATATCTCCCACTTTTGGATTCATTTTTGACAAAAGATGCATAAAAATGGTATCGCGAGAAAGGAAAACTGCTAAACTGCAAAATATTTCAGTCTTATAAGGTGATTTTGGGAAAAAATCCATATAAATGTTGTGTCAGGACAATTGAAATAAGCACCGACATTTAATATCTCCCACTTTTGAGGTAATTTTTAACAAAAATTGTATAAATTTGGTATAGCGAGAAAGAAAAAAGCTGAAATGCAAAATATTTCACTTTCATAAGGTAATTTAGAGAAAAATACATATAAATGTTGTGTCGCTACAATTGCTATAAGCACCGACATATAATATCTTCCACTTCTGAGGTCATTTTTGTTAAAAGATGAATGAATTTGGTATTGCGAGAAAGGAAAAAAGCTGAAATGCAAAATATTTCACTCTTATAAGGTAATTTGGGGAAAATACATATAAATGTTGTGTCGCGACAATTGAAATAAGCACCAACATATAATATCTCCCACTTTTGGATTCATTTTTCACAAAAGATGCATAAAGTTGGTATCGCGAGAAAGGAAAACTGCTAAACTGCAAAATATTTCAGTCTTATAAGATGATTTTGGGAAAAAATCCATATAAATGTTGTGTCAGGACAATTGAAATAAGCACCGACATTTTATATCTCCCACTTTTGAGGTAATTTTTAACAAAAGATGTATAAATTTGGTATAGCGAGAAAGGAAAAAAGCTGAAATGTAAAATATTTCAATTTCATAAGGTAATTTTGGGAAAAATACATATAAATGTTGTGTCGCGAAAATTGCTATCAGCACCGACATATAATGTCTCCCACTTCTGATGTCATTTTTGATAAAAGATGAATAAATTTTGTATTGCGAGAAATGCAAATATTTCACTCTTATAAGGCAATTTTGGGAAAAATACATATAAATGTTGTGTCTCGACATTTGAAATATGCACCGACATATAATATCTCCCACTTCTGAGGTCATTTTCGACAAAAGATGTATAAATTTGGTATCGCAAGAAAGGAAAAAAGCTGAAATGCAAAATATTTCATTCTTATAAGGTAATTTTGGGAAAAATACATATAATTGTTGTGTCGCGACAATTGAAATAAGCACCGACATATAATATCTCCTACTTCTGAGGTCATTTTTGACAAAAAAAGTATAAATTAAGTATCACGAGAAAGGAAAAAACTGAAATGCAAAATATTTCAATCTTATAAGGTAATTTTGGGAAAAATACATATAAATGTTGTGTTCACGATAATTGAAATAAGCACCGACATATAATATCTCTTACCTCTGAGGTCATTTTTGACAAAAGATGTATAAATTTGGTATCGCGAGAAAGGAAAAAAGCGGAAATGCAAAATATTTCAATCTAATAAGGTAATTTTGGGAAAAATACATATAAATGTTGTGTCGCGACAATTGAAATAAGCACCAACATATAATATCTCTTACCTCTGAGGTCATTTTTGACAAAAGATGTATAAATTTGGTATCGCGAGAAAGGAAAAAAGCTGAAATGCAAAATATTTCACTCTTATAAGGTAATTTTGGAAAAAATACACATAAATGTAGGTTCGCGACAATTGAAATGAGCACCGACATATAATATCTCCCACTTCTGAGGTCATTTTCGACAAAAGATGTATAAATTTGGTATCGCGAGAAAGCAAAAGGGCTGAAATGCAAAATATTTCATTCTTATAAGGTAATTTTGGGAAAAATACATATAAATGTTGTGTCGCGACAATTGAAATAAGCACCGACATATAATATCTCCCACTTCTGAGGTCTCTTTTGACAAAAAATGTATAAATTTGGTATCGCGAGAAAGGAAAAAAGCTGAAATGCAAAATATTTCAATCTTATCAGGTAATTTTGGAAAAAAATACATATAAATGTTTTGTCGCGACAATTGAAATAACCACCAACATATAATATCTCCTACTTCTGAGGTCATTTTTGACAAAAGATGTATAAATTTAGTATAACGAGAAAGGAAAAAACTGAAATGCAAAATATTTCAATCTTATAAGGTAATTTTGGGAAAAATACATATAAATGTTGTGTTCACGACAATTGAAATAAGCACCGACATATAATATCTCCCACTTCTGAGGCCATTTTTGACAAAAGAGTATAAATTTGGTATCACGAGAAAGGATAAAGCTAAAATGCAAAATATTTCAATCTTATAAAGTAATTTTGGGAAAAATACATATAAATGTTGTGTTGCAACAATGGAAATAAGCATGGACATAGAATATCTCCAATTTTTCAGTACATTTTTGACAAAAGATGTATAAATTTGGTATTGCGAGAAAGGAAAAAGGCTGAAATGCAAAACATTTCAATCTTATAAGGCAATTTTGGGAAAAATACATATAAATGTTGTGTCACGACAATTGAAATTAGCATCGACATATAATATCTCCCATTTGTGAGGTCATTTTTGATTAAGAATCAATAAGTTTGGTATCGCGAGAAATGAAAAAAGCTGAAATGCAAAATATTTCAATCCTATAAGGTAACTTTGGGAAAAATACATATAAATGTTGTGTCTCGACAATTGAAATAAGCGCCGACATATAATATCTCCAACTTTTGAGTATATTTTTGACAAAAGATGTATAAATTTGGTATCGCGAGAAAGGAAAAAAAGCTGAAATGCAAAATATTTCAGTCTTATAAGGTAATTTTGGGAAAAATACATATAAATGTTGTATCGCGACAATTGAAATAAGCACCAACTTATAATATCTCCCACTTCTCAGGTCATTTCTGACAAAAGATGTATAAATTTGGTATTGCGAGAAAGGAAAAAGGCTGAAATGCAAAATTTTTCAATCTTATAAGGTAATTTTGGGAAATATACATATAAATGTTGTTTCGCGACAATTGAAATAAGCATCGACATATAATATCTCCCACTTCTGAGGTCATTTCTGATAAAGGGTGGACAAGTTTGGTATCGCGAGAAAGGAAAAAAGCTGAAATGCAAAATATTTCAATCTTATAAGGTAATTTTGGGAAAAATACATGCGAAAATTGAAATAAGCACCAACATATAATATTTCCCACTTTTGCATTCATTTTTGACAAAAGATGCATACATTTGGTATCGCGAGAAAGGAAAACAGCTAAGCTGCAAAATATTTCATTCTTATAAGGTAATTTTGGGAAAAATACATACAAATGATATGATGCGCCAATTGAAATAAGCACTGACAATTAATATCTCCCACTTTTGATGTCATTTTTGAAAATCGATGTATAAATTTGGTATTGCGAGAAAGTTTTTTTGAAATTACATATGAATTTAATGTCTCAAGCATGAACATAGGCCTCGATAAAATACCCTTTTTTGAAAGATTTATGAAGAATATAATGTGACGTAAGCATGGAATGTATAAAAAAAACAAAAGAACGCTATAATTTATAATGGCATTTTGGTTTTAATTGATTATAAAAAATAGATTAAAAAGAGAGTTAAGTCGTCGAGTTTTCATACTTTTTGCTTAAAGTTAATTTCGTCATAATAATATCACGTGTTTTGAACTGACCAATCGCTAAGAGCAATCCAAAGCTGCCACGAAGTTCACTTCAAGTGCACTTTGCGATCACCCCCGCGATCGCATCTTCTTTTCAAGTGCACTTGAAAGTGGTCACAAGTTCACTACTCTAGGCTGTCATGGAATCACTTCCAAGTGCACGCGAAGTGCACGCGAGGAACGCTTTTGGAGTGAACTTGGATGGAATGTTGCGTCAGCACCCAACTGTAACAAACAGCATACTGCCCTCAGTGGAGGGTGTTATAGTAGATTACCACACTTAGAAAAAATACCATATGAAGAGAAAATGTCATCCTCGACTCTGTCTCATTTTCTCTTCATGTGATTTTTTCCTTCACCCGAGACAGAATCGAGGGTGTTATTTTCTCTTCGAGTGATATATTTTCTTCGTGTGGTAATCTACTATAACACCCTCCACAGAAGGCAGTATGTTTATAAAGTTTTATGCTTAAGATTAAGTGTTTCAATGGATTCGTAATGACAAACAAAAACAAAATAACAAAAAAAAACAAAAAAACAAACACAAAAAACAAACAAAACAAAAACAAATCAAATACAAAAAAAAACAAAAACAAAAACAAAAACAAAAAACAAAAAACAAAACAAAATACAAAAAAACAAAAACAAAAACAAAACAAATAACATAAAAAAAGATATTCGTAAGACAGAAATCCGATCCGTCTGTTTGTAAAAGACGCAACATTTTTTTATTCATAATTATAACCTGGATGAAATTTAATAAAACAGGTTGCAGCTCTCTTTGAAGAAAAGTGTCAATGTCTCTTTAAAATCAGCTTCAATTCCTCAAACAAGACTGTTTGTTTTTTTTTTCTTCTGCAGTTACTGTCTCCTGACAAAATCTGTTTCACCATACTTACACAAGATGTACCTGAATTAACCTTCTTAATGGAGATGACCTTTAAGTGAACATATGTTTCAGAAATTTGACAAAGTCTATGGTTTATTTTAAAAGACAGTTACGGATTTAGAGGGGGCTGTTTATTGGCGGTGTTGCGGTAACCACACGTGATCATTCATTCCTTCAGGAGAACTTGATGTTACCTCCATTTTTATTATTTTATTTTTTTATTGATTTTTATTTATTTAGTTTTTTGTGGATTCATGCCGCTAAGGCCGCTAATGAGTTAGGCTGTGCTCTTGTTTATTTATATTCTTCTCTTTTTCTTGTCATATTGCCTCCAATGTTCTAATGTCTGAATTGCCGTATTTTTTGCAATTTTATTGTCAATTTGCTTTTGTATTTGATGTTGTTGAAATAAGAGGTTTCATTGTATATCGTGTGATATGTCTCATTTTTCAGATGGTATAAGAAGCACTTAAGATTTTAATTCTGTAAGGTGTGCTTCAGAAAATTAAATCTGATCACATCAGTTTGATTTGAAACTGGTGTAATGTCAAAAAATAGACGCTGACTTAAACAGAAGAAATGAGCCTGCAGAGAAAGCATAAAACAATAAAGTCATAGTTTATAACTAATCATTCTAACATGGCTCTTGTTAATCGTTAACAAGTATACTACTCAGTAACCATTTATTTCGGACAGGCGCAAATGGTATCGGAATATGAGAAAACGGGATGAAAAACAATTTTTTTCTTAATTTTCGTCGTCTTAGATTATAAAGGAAATAGGGGTTAAGAACAGTTTTTAACCAAATCATGCCATTCATACACATAATTGTGTATTGTTTTGCTTTCGACTTGAATTTTGAACATGCATTTTGTTTGAAAACGTCAGATTGTGTATTTTGACATCATAGACACCGGACAGCAATAGAGGCGGGAAATCCGCCTTCTCTTAGGTCGCCTAATAATAGAAAATTCCATTTTCTGTAATAAATTCTATAATATAAGATTTCAAATATATCACTGCAGTTATTGTCATTTAACAATGGACTGGGCCTTGATTTTTGTAAATTTAACCCCTCGCTAAAGCCTTGGTTTAAATACGAATAAAAAAGCCCAGCCCATGGTTAAATTTCAAATAACCATATACCTGCGATGAATTATTTCTTGAATGAATGGTATATGAAAAGTACATCCTTGCTATGCTAGAATCTGTTGGTTGTCTTCACACAAAATATCTACCAGGCGGTCTGTTATATATTGGCAAACAAAAAACAAAGAATGCTTGGGACAGGAAAACATACACATGAGTTCAAACTATTATTTCAAACTTGCTGATATATTTGAATGAAAAAACCCTCAAAATATGATACATTATTATTTAAAAAATCATTCATGGACGCCTGTAGTTTGTTGGAGAATTACATATGGGTGGCCATTATTTTCGTTACTATTTTAACCAGAGCGTAGCGCAGCGGAGCGAAGGTTAAAATAAACGAAAATAATGGACACCCATATGTAAATCGACTACAAGCCACCAGCGAACATGAATTATTTCGATTCTTATATGACATTTCATGATCTAAGCGGACCTATAGTGTACACGGTAACGACAGGCAATACATTTTTACGGACGTTTTTGTGCACAAAATATATTATGACATCGCTCATTATGTTATTGGAGATTTTCATAAGATTGTCGTCAAGGTTTCCATTGTCCCCATATTTGAATAGAATTTAAAGCAATATGACCTGCAATTTATTTCTAGAAATTTTAATTCATTAATCCATTTCCATATGTGTAGAAAATGAAATCAGATACCGTTTGATACATGGGAATTTTATGAATACTTCATTATTTCTACTATTCAATTTGTTTCAATTGCGATTTTAAAGAAAGATGGAAGCTGATAAATTAGGGGGCAAGGGGTTTAACTTTTATTGTGTTATTGGGTAAAATGGATTCTCTGTTATCTGTTATTTTAATGTCCAATTCCACGTTATCAGTCATTGGAAAAATCAGTTCGCTGTTATGCTGTTATAAGAAGCCCCTAAGCCCCCTCATTAATATTCGACACTGATGACCGGCAATAATCAAGGTGTTATATATAGCCGACATGAACAATGTACACGTTGATTTTTTTATTCGATCAAGGTGATTTTAGACAATAAACCTTTTCCGTATAAAGATAAAATCAAGGTATCCATGTAACAATAGTATGGTCTTATTGGTTGCATTTTATTATATTTGGCAATGTAAGCTATGGTACACACTTATTTGTCATAATTTGATTTGCACAACCTACGTGATGATATCGGACTATCACATGTTGTCAGTATAAACGATTTTGTTATGCATGTATCGGGAACATTTGATATGAAGTCGCACACATGTATACGACCCACCGCGATAATCAATTCACTAATACATTTTCTACAATTTCGTCGTTTCGGCATTGTTATACTGGAAATTGGACTTGAACTGTTAAATTTTGAAATTTTTACTTAAAATGCTGACTTCCACAGAAACCAAAACTAGTGAAAAATACAGTTCATCTGGTTTTAAGGAAGTAGGCCTAAGTTAAGGGACATAAATCATAAAAATCACTTAAGTTATTAATCATTTTCATAAACTTTAAGCTTATTTTAAGCTTCTATGTAACATAGATTATTTTTATTTTTGCTTCACATCAATGCTTAAAACTGACTTTTTCAAACCCTGTACCAGTTGAAAGATTTATCTAACATATTCAAGGTCTATTTCCTTAATATGAGCGTTACTTACGGCATTTCGCAAATGAAGTGAGACTGGTCAGAGCAGTCGTCATCATTCCATTTTCCAACTTGACCGTTCCACTGAACAACTTCTAAACAGTTCTCTGTTTTAGAATGGCCTTGATCTCGTGCCCAATTTGTGTAAGATGCCCAATGCCCACCGTGATACCAATACCAATGATCATCGTAACGGTCATATGTCCCTCCTACCCAATAATCCGCTGAAATATTATCAATTGTTACCAACAATAGAAAGGTTATTATGCAGAAAACTAATGCGAAGGGGAGGTTTTTTAAACCCCTTGTATATCAAGTTGTTTAACTAAGTTACATCCTGGACACAAATATTTGAATACGTAAATAAGAATATATGAATCAACACCGGTGAAAGTGCAAGATCGAGAAATCTCAAACACCCAAAGGTAAGATTTTAATATTTCTCTGACGAGGCTTGCCGAGTCAGAGAACCATTGAAATCTTACCCGACGGTGTCTGAGATTTCTAATCTTGCATTTTCAACGGTGTTTGATTAATTTTCTCGCTTTTGTTCTTAAAAACGTCTTTCGGCGCCGCCATGTTGTCCTTACCATCCGCCATTACTTAGCGACTCACCATGACGTCAATAACGTCATAGTGTGCACGAGGCTGTCTCACATGGGATGGTGAGAAACAGAAAAATCTCACACCGTTAAAAATAGGAACTGACCTGTCCCAAAAGTGAAAAAACAAAATCAATAATTCAATCGCCTGTGTATGTACTTATGAAGACAAAACTTAATGGTAATCATAATATGAAAATAAATGCTGTGCAACGGCCACAAATAAACTATAGAACAAAATAAAAATGGTATATTTGGCCACGATTAAAAAGTAAAAAACACAAAAATATACATCTAAAAAACATTAAAAATAAAGAGAAAGTCTAGTCATGTAACTCAAAGAATTCATGAAAAAATTTAAAAACGTTTTCCGCCAAAACATGATGTTAAATTATTACAACATAAACAATGAAGGGATGAGGAATTAATTTCCGAAATGGCCATACAGCTCATTAAAATTTCTGCAGTTGGAGTTTACATATGTGTTATTGTGTCATGTTCATTTACTCCATATCCTTTTGTAAAATATTGAATTAGAATTGTGCATTGTGCATTTATTGCATCTTGTGTAGTAATTTCTGATTAGGTCGTTAAAACTTCTTTCAATTTGACATATGCTTCTGCAAATAGTAGAAGGATAAGTTGATTTAGGACAGTCATATTTTGTGTCTTCTTTGGAAATTAGATAACCGTGCCGTTGTTTGTTATTCTTAATGTATTTGTGTTCATTCCACTGAGCGATCTATTACATATGTGATAGGACAGCCTACCTGCGTTATAGTAGGAAGTAGATATATAGCTAGTAAAAATCGACTGAGCTAACGGAATATTTTAAGCTCATTTGGTTAGGAAGCTGGCTGGAGTGCTAGAGGTCCCGGGTTCGATCAACGGAGGTGACCTTGTCGTTTTTGTAGGGAGAGTCGTGCTTTCCGGTTACACATAACATGCACCGATGTGTAACTGGCAGAACTGTTTGCACTACTTTTTCAAGAGTAAGATGCAATTTCTGAAATTGCCATGCAGCTCATTAAAATTTCTCCAGTTGGAATAAACATATGTGTTATGGTTTCATGTTTATTTACTCCATATCCTTTCGAAAAATATTTAATACAGGAGTTTGTCTTTTATTGCAGTGTGGAGATGGTAAAACAATTCCCCGTGGTAAAGATGTATGCTCTTTATTTTTCTTAGATATGGTGTACTTGTAGATGAGATAATATCTCATATGTACACTTTGCTAAATAACTATTATCGAAATTTTTGTAAATTCTAAAATCGAAGGATTAACTCCCTCCATCGCAGTTTTTCCTTATGATATTACTGATTATACGGATTTCGTTTGGTTTGATGCATTTAAACGTTTCTTTTTTTAAATCATGGATTTCCTTTGTTTGGGTTCTAGTGCTGCTGATGAGGAATTAATTTCCGAAATGGCCATACAGCTCATTAAAATTATTGCAGTTTGAGTTTACATATGTGTTATGGTCTCATGTTCATTTACTCCATATTCTTTCGTAAAATATGTGGAGTAAATGCTCACGAGAGAAAGCCTGTATAAATATGTGGCAATCCAAGCATGGAACAATACTTTTATTGTTGTTCTTCATCCAAAAGTTACGATGAGGCCTTCAACAATGAACTTTGGTAATTCCTCACAGTAAGTTCAAGAAGCCCCCTTAGCACCGGTTTGAGCGGAATTCATTGTAAGATGTCGAGCAACGCTACATCCATGTTTTAACTCGTCATGGAAGTGGGATTGCCAACAAACTTGAATTAATCTTGCAAAAGTGTTATTGCAAACATGTGCAATTTTTGTTTGGAACGTCATATACTTTCGTTCAAATGCAACTTCCTGTTTCATGTACGCGTTTGTTTCAAATTGAGAATTACAGGCCTTCCCTACAAAGGAATGATGATTTCTGTGTCAGATATGTGATATGTACTGATAACTGTGAATTTGAAACAATAAGAATCGACACATGTCTAGCAGGCAATGCTTAGTTTTTTGACGCACGTGACACAATTCATTTACGTGAGTTAGTTCGAGTGGTCCCTTTCTTTTAGTTTTTCTGTTCTGCATATTTTTTTCTTTGCGCATATTTTGTTAAACTGATAGACTTTTTTTGTGTCAGTGTTCTATACATGGAAACAAACAGCATCTTCACAAAACAATAATTCAATTATTCAGTTTTATAAACATTGATCAAAACAAACTACAAAGCATGAGAAACAAAAACGAAATTAACCCATCGGTTTATCATATACATTTATTGTGTTTCTTTGCGTTATACCTTCAAATATATATATATATATGTATATAAAAATCGCTATCCTTCCTAGGATTAATCATAATAAAACGCTAAAATTTCTTGGAGCTTTCGGCCGCGCTACTGGCCTTCATCAGCATGTTTACTTTGTACAAGACGTAACAATGGGTAAATCAAACAATATGCATAGTGACGTTACAAATATAGTGAACAATGAAGAAGCGAGACTAGTAAAAGAAATAGAATACAAATAGAAAAGGTAAATAAGGTAAAAATAAGGAAAATAGAATAAAAAAGTTATTTATAAAAAGACAAACAAGGAAGTAATAAAGCATTAAATAAGACGGAAAGACGGAAAGTAAGTAAAGAGTAAAAATACTGAAAATAAATGAAAAGATATCATAAATCATTGTTCTTTAGTGTTTATGCCATTAAGTTTGAATGTTTGAAGTTTTTTAATCCAAATGATGACCCAGTAGCGAAACACTTCTATACTGACAACCACACGCAGAACGACTACAAAATTGTTGGAATTGAGAAACTTTTTGGAACGGACGAATACCGGAAAACGAGGGAAAAACTTTGTTTGCTGTACGCTTCAAATTGTAAGTAAATGGAATAAATAAATGTCATTTTGTCTTATTGCAAGATACAGAAGAATCAACATTTTTTGTTTCAAAATGGTGGCAAAGCGGATGTCCTGCTGCGTCAGAGGCAGATTCCGGTCATTTGACCAACAAAATCGTCTGTTGCTTAAGAATGTGCTTTTCTGTTATTTATGCTTTTCCTAGTTCTTTATGTAAATGATGTCATCTATGTAATTAATATTTTGTTCTATCATGTCATATGACCTCATTATGAAAAGCTAAATTGGGAAATCTTGTTTAGCATAATTGTTTTGGCAAAGCGGATGCTTAATAATTCGTGAACCCAAATTTAAAAAATCGTAGTGGTTGGGGAAAACGTCATGTTACACCAAATTTAAGTCATTTTATGAAGAAGCTTTTCTTAATAATAATAATAATAATAAAAAAGTTGAAGTGTGGATTACATTTTATCAGAAACTTGATTTCTATCATTTCCTTCCCTTACTGGTCTTAATGAGATTTTATTTTGAAAGTTGCAATACCTATTGTTACTGCAATATATGTATTTGTTTTTAATAAGAAAAACTAGGGATTACCATTCTTATGTAAGCTCTGTCAATGGCTGATTTGTCTCTTTGTCTATGTATAATCTATCAGCTTTTACATATCTTTTCGTTATCACTTCTGATTGGTATGATTTGATCAAGACTGAAGAGTCGGAAGTTTTCAAATTGACTATGTGCAGAAACTTTAATTTACCTTAAATGATTTTAACATTTCGTTAATCAACCTCCCTTAGCTTGATTTTTCCACGTTTCCTTTGACTTGCGTTTTTTACTCTCTTCTTGGATTTCTTCAGCTTTTGTTAATTTCGTCTCTTCAGAATTTCTATGACTGCCATAACGACATCATGACTAGATATGAAGTGCTGGTTTCAAAACTGAGAACGGACATTTTCAGCTACATTCACATCTCTCCGAATTTGACATTACCCATTATGACTTTACCCTGAATTAACAAACTGACAGTGTGACGGGTGTTGTATAGAAAGCATTACACGCTTACCACTCTCGAGCACCTAATACCACTCTGTGTCTTTTTTAGAGTTTTAACTGTAAATTTCAGCAATTCAGAAGTCTCTTGTCATTCTCCATGTTTTCATTTAATTTTGAGTGTTGTACTTGTGATGTTATTGTGATGATGGTGCGTTTGGTAGGGGTCTTTTGTATTCTTGCGTTCTTCTGGTGTTGTTGTCACGTTAATATGATTATCAGGTGGTTATGCAGTACACTTGCTATAAAAAGCTACTTACGATCAATGCCATGATAACCCCTTGCACGTCTTGAATGGCCGTGTAATAAATTTAAATGTTTCGTTATAAAGTCGTTTTCACTTCGAGAGGATATTTCTGCAAGTGTCGCTCCATATGCTGCACACCAATTCTAAAATATTGCACATTAAAAAAGTCACTTCATGGAAGAACTGTTTTTTAATGGATAGTGCGATTTTTATTTCTATCCTTTTTTTTGGGGGAGGGGGGGGCCGACAGAAAATTCATATTACATTTGACATATTAATAAGAAATTACAAGGACGCTACTATTTCATTTTGACACCTTTATTGCTAAGGACTGCATGACAACACCAATTAAAAAGTAAAGCAGATTACAAACCTTACTATACATTTGATTTCAAAGACACACTATCTACAAAGATCCTTTCGACTTTTAATTGTATGGATATATTTTTTATTTGATAAAAGAAAATCTAATAATGTGTCAATGAATTTACCACGTATGTTTAATACTGTAACAACAATTCTCTAAAGAGCACACACAACCTCTTCACTAGTAGGTAACTCATTTAAAGATTGATTAATTCTTGTTTAATATCTGATCATTATTAACAAGTTAAGATAAAATATGTTAAAAATGCATTGCCTTTATAAATTACAAGTATGCATTACAACAGGGCCATCACGGAATAAACAGGGCCATTGCGAGATAACAGGGCATTTTGAGATTAGCAGGGCCATTACAGGATTCAAGATGGCGGCTGTGTAGTTCACTTGTGGTCTGCAAAATGCAAAATTATAATTGTATCATATATTTATACTAAATTACACAATATATCTGCATTCTTTGTTTTGAACAAATACTAGAAAATGGTAAAATACAATCTTTTATTGTGTTTGTAGTTCTTTGAGTGCTCTGACATACTTCGCGTGAATAAGGAGCTGTATCATGTATGATGCATAACATCTTTCTTTTTGATTTTTGACCCTACTTGTGACCACTCATTTTACTCATCTCATCATAAGGGATCCAAATATATATACTTCTCTTCTTCATTTTCAAAGAAAAAAAAAAAAAAATTGTACTTCAGCGGTAAACCCTAGTCCAACTGTATGGAGAATAATTTTGTTTTGTTTCAAATATTTGACTCCACTTATGACCACTGATTCTGCTCATCTCATCATAAGGAATCGGAAAATATACATTTATTCTTGATTTTGTAAAAATAGTGTTTTTGTCCATTGCAGTAAGTCTTAATACACCTGTATGTTTCAGATATTTGACCCTACTTGTGACCTCTCATTTTACTCATTTCATTACCAGGGATTCGAAGATATACATCATTCCTTGATTTTTTTTAAAAACAAGTTTTTTGTACTTAAAATCTTATATAGTTACTTTTTGTTTAAGATATTTCATCCTATTAACGACTTTTCATGTACAAAAATATTTTATTATTTCATATACATTTGCATACACTTATCAATCTATTTAAGTTCACCAATCTGGTTAATAAAAGTTTTAAGAAATGCGTATTTTCATAATGGCCCTGTCATGTGTCCTCGGTCTGTAATAATGGTCTTCGGATGCCGTAATGGCCCTCGGCGTTTCCTCGTGCCGTTACAGCTACTAGTATCCTCAGGCCTTTATTACAGACATCGGACACATAACAGGGCCATTATGAAAATACCCATTTATTAAATACTATATTCTTCTGTCAGCCCAATAAAGGTGAGCACAAATTATATGCATACTATGAATAAAAGTTATTAGCAAAATTATAGATTGAACAATTTCGACAGTCATCTTATCGAAAGGCAGTTGGAAATCTGATTATGCAACAGGCCACGGATTGATCACTCAAGATTTTGAAAAGCCTTAATGGACTTCAATATGGGACCCAAATGAAAGCGAATGAGCCTCCTTTTACACTCCACAATCTCGTCTGTCATCTTATGAAGTAGGATCTACCTTGACTCTGAATATGCTGGGTCTTTCCTTTCAACTACCATTCAGGAGATTCATTGCAGTTTGAAGTAACCCCCGAGTTTGTCCACTGGGGGACTTAATTTTTTTAAGAGGGCCCACTAAGGGCAGTTTTGACTAAGGATGGCTGTTATTGGCCAGGTAGTGTCAGAGGAGAAGATCTTTGAATGTGTTTTCAACATAAGGCTAAATGATAAGCTAATTTTCCCGCTAGAAGCCACCTCAGATGAGGTGCGGCACATCAGACAACTTATTCATGAAGATACAGTGGGGTGCAGACATTACCTCTCATAAAGTTAACTGAAGTAGTCATAAAACTGCTCTAAGTTAACTTAGAACAGGTATCAAGTCTGCTCTAGAACAGCTCTAAGTCTGCTCTAGAGTCCTGACCGCTCTGACCAGACATGGTCATCGCTAGAATCCTGACCGTTCTGGCCAGAGCCATGACTGCTCTGACCTGTTCTACCCATGACCGTTCTACCCAAGTCTGTTCTGGCCATGACCGTTCTACATTAGTCTGTTCTTGCCATGACTACTCTCAGCTGACCTGTTCTAGCTATGACCGCTCTCATACCAGCTCTTGTTACATACCTGGTAAATATTTATGGCGTTTCCCATATAGACGTTTACTGAAACAAACAATTATTAAAAACATCTTAAGATAAGGAGGTTATGTATGTTTTTTTATTTAAACGTTTCGGGCTCGACGAAAAATAATAACTGACATAATCCAATTTCATACACAGTAAAAATTTTAGGATTAAAACAGCTGTGCGCAGGGCAGACTTGGGAAAACGGTCATGGCCAGAGCGGACCTAGATAGAACGGTCATGGCTAGAACAGACTTTCATAGTACACTCATGACTAGAACAGACTTCGGTAGAGCGGTCATGGCCAGAGCAGACTAGGTAGAACGGTCATGGCTAGAACAGACATGATTCTAGGACCAGAGCAGTCAGGATTCTAGGACTGTTCTAAGTCTACTTCAAGTTAACTTCAAGCTATATTTGAGCTGTTCTCGTGACTGCTCTCAAAGTTAACTTGGACGAGAGGTTACACTCATAAAGAAAATTACTAAGTAATTTCATATTACTTATTTCAAGTAATAGATATACTTAAATTACTTGAGCAATTACTGTTTATTACTTACTAATTACTTAAAATTACTTACTATTTCTTAGTAATTACTTACTATTTCTTAGTAATTACTGACTATTTCTCAGCAATTACTTAGTAATTACATATTACTTATTATTATACTGCCGATGTCTACTGAAATACATGACGATTCTTTACCAAACCCATTGGGAGTTTTGAATTTGATTTTCCTTCCGTAGTGCGACAGTGTTTTACCAGCAGACTAGGCTCCTTGAGTTAGCGGGCAGTTTAGCGGCGAGCACTCTTTGACCCATCTTTCAAAATTACGTTTTGTTCCGCCATTTTTCTTTTCTAGATTGTGGTCGTGGAGTTAGTGGTCTACCTGTATGGGTTTTATTCGTATGTTTATTCTACGATAGGGAAACGGGACAGAGAAAGGGGAGGTTTGGGTACCCAAAAACCGGTTTAACCGTACCGCTGGCTTTTCCTAGTGCCGGTACCAAGTCCGGCTGTCCCGAGTTCCTATCGTTGTTTATGTTTGTCTTTTGTATTTTTATTGTTTTTTTTTTTTCCTTTTTTTTTTATTATTATTATTTCTTGTGCAGTTCCTATTTACTTTCTGGCATGTGGCTATGTTTTTTGGCCTTTGTAGGTGTTTCCTGTTATCGTTTTTATTCGATTAGAACTACTTGAGAATTACTTGATATAACTTACTATTACTAACGAATTACTAAGTAATGTCTTATTTACTTTTTCAAGTAAAATGATTACTTAGAACAGTAATTGATGTTTACTAACTACGATGCGTAACTTTAATTTTATGTTCGTCCAAACAATGTGCGCGTGTTTGGATTCTGCTTGATGAGCAAGGGGTTAAGTAAAGGGAAGAGCAATATATCGAAACTCAAGGTTCACAATACACTGACATATGAAACTACATGTGTATGAAAATTATTGAACAACTAAGGAACAAATTGCAGATGACCAAATTTTCTTCCCATTTACCGGCACCAGCTCGATTAACATGCAGTATGATTGTATATATTAGTTATTCAGGATTGATAGGTAATTTACTGTAGTTTTTTTTTACTTAAGACTCAGAAAACATTTACTTAGTAATTTTGAATTACTTATTTTTCTTGCAATTTACAAATTTCAAATAATTTGCTAATAAATTACTTATTAGTCATAGAATAACACTAAAAACTGCACATTTATGATCAATTATTTGATAATCAATTATTACTTTAAAGAAAATACAATTTGCACTGTAGAATGTCTGTAAATAGAAAGACAAAGCTGATTAATGTCCTGATTTGTTGTGACTTTAGAATTTTTTATTATCTCCCTTGGATAATTCAAAAAATTGGAGAACAAAGGAAATTAGTACTGTGTAAAAATATCAGATAAGTATCTTTTGATATTGTTTTTACAATTTTTTTTAGATCAGTGGTCTGAATATAATTGCAGTTTTGCATTTCAAGTAATTATGTGTTGCAACTTGGATTAAATCGAGAAATATTCAAAGAAGAAATGAGAAAAGGGGGGTGTCTGTTTACCATTACTATCATAAACATTTACTGTTAAGGTGTCCTCAAAACATGACAAGTTTAAGTATTATTAATCAGATGTATATTTGTCTATTTCTTAGAATACAAGATTAATTAAAATCCCAGATCACAAATTAATAATTAAATGATTTCATGAATCATCATGTATCTGTGTACTTATTATACACGTACATCTTGATTAAGTAATTAGAAAACAACTTCAAGAATTTATTTCATGTAAACAAGCAATGCACATTTATTATTATACAGCGTGTCGGCTAGTTGATTTATTATATTACAAGATAACGAGACGTGCTAAATTGGGGTCAATTATATACATATCAAAAATTCTATTAGGTCTTATCAGCTAGTGAAAAGCATAATTAATTTCATAGCAGTATTCTATTTAAACATTATACACAGATCACAGAAAGTGTATTTTTTTTATTTTTGACTGTTTGGGTACACATATTTATATACTGTATGTAAACATAAAAAAACATCAGCTTAACGAATGTCATGAATTTGTAAATAAAGATTACTGAAATTAATGTTCCAATGAAAGAGTTACGCATATTTATCAGGCTTGAATTCGATACTTTGTGGTAAATTCTGTTATTTCAGGTAAATCTTGCATTTGACTTCTAATTCTTCTGGAGTTATAGCAGAACGTGACATTAAACAACATCAGATTTTTAACTACATTAGATTATTATCTACTATATCAAATTCAAGGATCTTAGTGAAGTATCTGCACAAAATAAGATAAAGTTAACAGAAATGAGAGAAATAAGTAATTGTTATTACTTAAGAGAAGTTGAAGTAAGTAAAAGAAATACTGAAAAAAGTTAAAGAACTACCAGGTACAAGTAATTGAAATACGGAAACAAGTAAATAAAATACTGGAATTAAGTAGCTGAAATACTTTGGGAAGAAGTAATGTAATGTGAATACAAGAAACTAGAAACCATAGCACAGTAACGAAAGCAAATAAAAAGCATACATTATAGCCAGAGACTTACCGTGACAAATTGTTACATAATTTCTTCAAAATGTGATATTCGACCGCCTGTGAAATTTTCTACATCCATAAATTGGGATTTGAATGGAAAATATTTCAAGGAAATGCTTCAGTTACCATACTTCTTTAAGTATGGAATAATATCTTGGTTTATTCCGTTATTAGTGCATGATTGCAGAAAGTATTCGTGGCAGAAGAAATAAACTGTTACAATCTGGATACATTTGTGTAGTTCTTTTTGTATCATATATTCAGTGAAAAAATTGTTTGCTTCAAATCTCTGGATTGGTCTGAACAAGCACATGAACTACTTGATCCAATAATTTAACTTGCTCATTATTTTTGAAACTCTTATTACTGAACTACTTTCAAGGCTTGGAATTACCTGTTCTGCTATTTCATTTAAATTAGATGATTCTTACCTAGTTTGTTTTCATTCAAAGTGATTACTGAAGATTTCTACTTAGTTTACTTCCAAGGCTTTATATTACTAATTATGATATAACTTACATTTACGTCTTTTTATTACTACCCAGGATTGATATTACTCATTGTGATTATTTACATTTACTCATTTTGATTACTTATCTGGCTTTATATTACTAATTGCGATTACTTAACTGGCTTGGTATTACTTAATATGATTACTTAGAATTACTTCTTTTGATAACTTACCAGGCTTTACATTACTCATTGCGATTACTTAAAATTACTTAACTGGCTCGATATTACTTATTGTAATTACTTAGAATTACTTCTTTCGATTACTTACTTGGCTTAAAAAATTACTCAGATTGATTAGAATAGAATTACTTACTCTGATTACTTGAAATTACTTGTTTTGCTTACTTGAATTAATTACTTAGCATTACTTAGAAATACTTGTAATTACTAAGAATTACTAATCCTTGTGACAAACTTTTTTACTTAAAAATTACTGATTTTAAGTAAAAGAAATACTAGTTTTTAGTAATTTTAAGTAATTATTTTTTTTTAGTGTATGTCAGCACTCCAGTGTAAATTGTAGTTCTTTTCTATATTTTATAGCTGTTTTATTTTTTCCATTTTTGCTCATTCTATTTATAAAGACTACTTCATTAGATTTGGTAGGAATAGGCCCAACTTGGCCTCTCGCATCAGCAAACTGCAGATGTATTTATATAAGTTGCAACTTATAAAAACATATTTTGGAAGGGGTTTTCCTTTTTTAAACAGTGTTTACATATTTCTGAATTGAAAGGATAAAATTAAGCAAAATTCTTTTTTCAATTTTCTTGTTTGGTTTCCATGGCAACCAAAATCTCCATCATTCATTACAGTCCATATTAGACCACTACTCTAAAAAATGCCAACAATGGACAGAGACTACCCTTGCTAAAGCCATAAATTAAATCTGCATCATAATACTTTTTTCTAAAATGTCAGATTTATCAATTTCAACCAAGTTCAGACCACAATTAAAAAATGGTAGGGTTCCACATTGGACCTAGATGATATTGCTGAATCCGATCTATTCGAAGTTCCTCTTTCATATACAAAAATTAGGCAAGGGTTGCCCTTACCAATTAATGAAATAATAACATTAAAAAGAACTCCTTTTACTGAAAGGTTTCAAGGGTTGCAAAAAGAGAAGCCAAAAAAGGTATTTGAGAGTTTCATGAAATTTACCATAATCTTTCATTCTGTTCAGTTTATTGAAAACTTTCCAAATGATATTATCTTCACTACCTCTCTTAGTTTTATTTATTAACTTTTTTTTCAAAATATCACTTTTATCATATTTTACCTTAAAAATCAAAACACCAAACAAAGTGTTGTGATGTAAATAATTAGAACTCTTTGTTGTATATTACAAGCTGCATGAGAAATAAAACTGTTGAAGCTATTTTTGTTACTGAATTTTACCAGACATATAATTTTAGGATTAAATGTGTTCTCATGGTGATTATGTTTGATTCTAATTGGATTAGTAGTTTCTGAGAAGAAAATCTTCGAATGTCTTTTCCAATGAAGCTATGGACACGGTTTAATTGGGACAATTAGATGTCTAGAGTCGTCAAATACGAACTTTGACTAATTCTCAAGAGTCAGTTTCAGATCAGTCGTTTACTTCTTAAAGCTCCTAAAATTATATCTTGTTAAGTTATACTACATGACATTTTAAATTTACTTGAGCAATACTCACAGGGCACAATTTCATCATGCCGCGTAAAAATGTAAAACATGAAACATTCTTATTACAGATACAAATTTCAAAAGTAATTTAATAAACAAAACTCATTGTACAAGAACATAAGACGATCTGAATTGTGCCTCAAAGAATCTCATTTACGGCTTAGAATGCTGTCTTTGTGGATTAATTTATGAAGGGGAAAAAAGGTAGGTTAAACAAACATATGTGCAGACATAAATACGAGGTCAAAGACAACAAGACCAGACATGTTTACACACATTTCAACCAACCTGACCACCCCATTTTAAAAATGGAAGTCAGGATCATCGAGAAAATATATCATAAAACAAATAATCCTACACTTAGTACACTTTACGGTCTACAAAGAGAGAAATACTGGATCAAAGAATTGGGGACTGCAATACCCTTCGGTTGCAACGATAATATAAAAAGTGTAGGTAATCTGTCAAGTCCTGGATGCAGTTCGGTGAATGTGATGAAAATATTGAATGGAACCCAACGCAGACCACGTAGTCATAGACATAGACATTATACTGCAAGACATCTGCATGACATTTCAATTAATGGTCTACTTCCGTTCATGACCATTCCTTTTGGTATTCGTCACATTCGTACTAAACTGTATTCTTTGACACTTTCAAAACTTCTTTCCTTCTACAAAACATGTTTAGAATCTCCGTAACCGATAGCCATTCCCTAGAATACAAATTCACAGCGATTGTTTTGGATATATCCAACCACCAACTGTTCAAGCCTGTCATCACAACCGCCAACAAACCTGATAACCGGACATTTATCAAAATTCAGATCGCCAATAAAGGCTTGGACGCTATAAATCTCGATAACATTCTACATAGCAAAACAGTGACATAAAACATTCCACCTTATTTTAAGATCAATCAGTTCCACTTATATCATATTCCTACACTAAACCAATTGCAACTTCCATTTTCAATTACAAACGGGTATTACGTGACTTCCAAATTAATGACTTTTAAGCCAAACTACCCGATTGTGCTTGCTCCTCTTCCCTAATCAATTATAGTCCGGCTGAACACGTCATAACTTGTGACCTGGACATCGTTGCCAACCTGAAACTATGAGAAATCATCTTAAAAGGCCCAAAATTCCGTGAACCCAAGCACATCAACTGGAAGTACAATTTCAAGAATTTAATGGATGCAGTTGAAGACTATGCAGACTATGCTAGGTAGTTGGCAAAGAAAGAGAAAGAGGACGTTGAGACATTGTCCTACTGGATCAGGTCTATAAAGTCATTAATTGTGAATCGCATCCGTCGGTTAAAATCAGCGATAAATCCAGAAATCCCAGTATATTTGAAGATCCCCTTGTAGCAAAAACTCTGACCAAAATCCATGAAAATTGCGTCATTGTCCCTGCAGACAAAGCTTCTAACATCATACTATACGTGTGTAAGAAACACTGCCTTGTAAAAGAGATTGTCATCGACAGTTCATCTGGAAACCCTACTCATACCCGAAATACAATATTGAGGAATGAGATTGTAAAAAAATCACACTTCAGATTTAGCATCATTAGGCATAAAAGCCAAAGATGAAAACAATCAACTCCATTACATCTACTGAGTACCTAAACTTCATAAGAATCCATACAAACAGAGATTCAGTTGCACCACTTAAGCTATTTACTACTCCTCACTGCTTTGTTGACAGCAGTCAGACTTGGCCTAAAAATTACTGCTAAAAAGTTCATTCCATGAGCGGCGTGAATCAAAAAAACTTTTAACTTTTCTACCTTTTAAACAACCCTGCCACACAATGAATTGAAAACAGTAATCGCAGATTTAACACATCAATTTTTCTGCAATAAAAATGGAGAACATAGATGCACATTTTAGTGGTAGGGAAACACAAGACATATTTTGTTAAGAACCACACTGATTCTAATAAGAAGTACACCGAGACTGACGTAATCAAAATGTTAGAATTTTTTATCGACAATATTTTTGTTGAATTCGGGGGTCGTGTTTTCCAATAGGGATTCCTATGGGAACTAACTGTGAGCCACTTTTAGCTGACCTTTTCCTTTACTCGTACGAGGCCAAGTTTTTACGAGGGCTTACACACACACAAAAACAAAAACAAAAACAAAACAAAAGCATTTATTCCCTTAATTTCAGCTTCTGCTACATAGACGATGTACTTTCTCTTAATAATCCTAAATTAAAGGAATATTTACATCAGATCTATCCCAGTGAGCTTGAAATTAAAGAAACAACTGATACACCTACTTCTGTACCTAGATCTTTTATTGTATATTGACGAAGATCGACGTTTGAAATCTAAGCTTTATGAAAAGTGAGACGATTTTAATTTCCAAATTGGGAAAATTCCTTTTCTTTGCAGCAATAAACCTACCTTTCCAGCCTATGGAGTATACATTTCACAGTTCATTCGTTACTGTCGAGAGTGTATTTTGTCCACTGATTTTTTAACAGAGCAAAAACACTGTCCAAAAGCTGCTGCTCAGTCAGGGATTTGTTCAACCTCTGTTAATTTCATCCCTCAAGAAATTCTATGGCCGTCACCATAACATCATTGACAGATATGACATGTCAGGGTCCTAAATGAAAGTGTACATTTTCAGCCAAATTCACGTCTTCCCGGATTTGACTACCGACTTTGACATTTTCCTGGATTGACCCACTCACAGTGTGACGGGTGCTGTTAACAGAGCAGGACATGCTTACCCTTCCGGAGCACCTGATGTTACTCTCAGTTTCACTGGGGTTCACACTGTGAGTACCTTTGTTTTGAATGTTGTTTTTCAATTTTTGTGTTTTGTATCTGTCTAACGTCATTGTTTTCTGCGTTTAACGTCACTGTTGTCTGTGTCATCATTTTGGCCATGTCTTTGGACTTCGATTTTTGTAAATTCCACTTCTTTGTTCCTTCGGTAGTCTATTGCTGCTGTTCCAAAGGATTCCATCTAATGACCATTGTGACTCAGTTTAGATATAATTGAAATAGTAGCTTTTGTGAAGATCTTTCAGTGTCTTTTCGATAGGTCCAATGTTCAACCTTGTCAATATTCACTGCTGGGAGCCACCTTGGATGAGAAACTGACCTGCTATACAGCTTTTTAAGAAGGAACCTTCTAATGACCATTGTGACAAAGTTTGGTTCTTATTGGAATAATAGTTTGTGAGAAGATCGGGTCTAATATTAAGACTATTTCCCGGTGCCGTCCATGTTAGAAAAGGTACGACCCTGATTGGTACCTCTTTTGGAAATGACATCTAATGCCCCTTGTGAGTAATTTTAGTTCTAATTGGACCAGTAGTTTCTGAGGTCCTTAAAGTCTTCTCCATTTGGTTCAATGTTAAAACTATGTTCCTCATTGGAGGCCATCTTGGATGAAGTTGGGACCTGCTAGATACCTTTTTGGAAAAGAGCATCTAAGGATCCCTTTGACGTATTTTGGTTCTAATTTGACAACTATGTTCCCTGCTGACGGCCATCTTGGATGAGGTTGGGACCTGCTAGATACCTTTTTTGGAAAAGAGCATCTAAGGATACCTTTGACTTATTTTGTTTCTAATTAGACAACTATGTTCCCTGCTGACGGCCATCTTGGATGAGGTACAGCAATGGTGAATACATATTTAGAAGGGAGCATCTAGGGACCATTTTGGTTGTAATTGGACTAGTAGTTTCTGAGAAGATCTTTGAATGTCTTTTCCAATGTTACAACTATGTTCCTTACTGGCGGCCAGCTTCGATTAGGTGGGGGTCAGATACATTTTTGGAAGGGACAATCTAAGGCATATTGGACTAAGCTTTGCTATAATTGGACTGGTTGTTCCTAAGATGATCTTTGAATATCTTTTCGATAGGATCCAATGTTAAAATTATTTTCTCCGCTGGCGACCATTTTTATGCGGTACGGACCTACCGGGTGTTATTTTTAAACGTGACCAAGCAAAGACTATTGTGACCAAGTTTGGTTCTAATAGACGATTTTCATATTTACGCGACACCGCCATTTTCGCACGTTTTTTAAAGGGCTTCACTCGCTAGCAACCAACAGCCTTGGGTTCGGTTTCATTGGGAAAAGGAAGGTCAGTAAGTATTTTTTTCTCGGAACTGGTATGATTTTCATTTCGGTAAGTACCAAAATGACTTGAAATTGTTATCTGAAGACAACTATGATATTACCCCTACTCCAATGATAAATATCGTTGTATTCTAACTTTACGGCTGTTCCTACTTACATGGAACCGTTAACCTGACTTTCGGGTCAGTAGGTTACTTCTCTTTGTTAAAAACGTCATAAAAACGGAATCAAAGTCAGAATAAGAAATGAATATCAAGATGGTCTATTGGCGCAGTGGTTTCAGAGGAGAGGATCATTGAATGAAAAGTTTACTACGAACGGACGGACGACGGGTGCAACACTACAAGTGATAGCAAAAAAAAATATGACTTCTTCTTTTAGAGACTGATGATTAATGAGTTATAATAATACTTATTATTATTCCCACATGATGATTAAAATCTCAAGGTGGACAAATTGTGTTTATGTTGACTTATTTGGTTAAGTGTCTATCTTTCATTGCATGTAACAATAGTGTAATTGTGTGCCATTTAAATCCTTCTTTTCTAACATACATTGACTTACTAATATGTAATACGTACATTAGCTTCCTCCCATGTTTTGTGAAAAGTTGATCCAAAGTAGTAACATGAATCATCATAGAATACCCAACCAGGACGGCAATTCCCATGCACTTCTGAAAAGGCTAACAAAGAGTATTACGTACAATTACAACACTGTAGAGACTGAGTAAATTTAGCTTTTAAAAACTTACAAATGACTCAACTTAAAATCAAATTTACAGTATTTCACAGTAAATATATTTCTTCATCAATGGTGCAAGCTGTATAACATAGTTTCCGTACAGCTCATTAAGAATGACAAATATAGATTACACCACAAGATACCGTTCATTACCATATTTTATCCACTAGAGATATTAAAATAATAAGATTTTAATTGCGAGCCTTGCCGAGAGAATTTTAAATTTTTAAATTTAAGAATCTCGAATGCATAAGATTTGGTTTTAATCGGGATAAAGTGGTGCAATCTTTCCTCAAATGATAAACACCGAGAATTGTTTATTGTGTATTCCCGAATAGATTTGGTGGGAAATAGCACGGGGCTTTATTCAAGATACGTTGACTATGAAAATTTATCTAACCGGTCAGAACCAGTTTAGAATTCGCATGTCATTAGAGAAATAAATTTAATAGATAACAATGATGTGTTTGGGAAGTAAAGGTGGACAGTTGAGATGTTAGTGTTCTAAGCTAAGCTATCATGGGGTAGAATTGCAAAACGGATATTTGGAACAGAAAAATATAGTTTTTTTCCCAGCCTATTACATTAGATGCAACCCCCCTCTGCCAAAAATTTATTATTACGTGATTCAGTTAGTGTCTGCGTCCAGAATGTTTTATTTGTTCCGGTATTAGATTATGTTTTACCCCCTTAAAATTTGAAAGCCTTTTAAACACAGCTTACCTAGCAAACAAGTTTGCATAAGAATGCAAGTTAAACCAACAAGTGATAGCAGTTTCAAACTCAGCATTTTTCTAATAAACAAATTAGCTTTATCAATATTCTCGAAACAAGACTTTACAAAATCATTTTATTATTATGTTACTGCAGATCATAACTGTATATATGACGAAGAATGATTGAAATTAGCACTCTAATAATTTAATGGTGAACAAAAATAATGTGTAGTTCTTCGAACGTGTGACAGATTGTTAATCATTTGACTAGATCGTCCCATCTACATAAATGAACTTGACTTTTTCCTTGATACTAGTTTTATTTTCAGCAACATTTCTAAAATTGTGATCGATGTATATAAACTTATCATGTTAAGGATGGTCACTCCTCAAGTTTATTATATCAAGGATCTAAAATTATTAATTTTATTGATTAGAATATGGATCATACAACATTTTAAGCAAAAGATATTGATAGGTCAGTGTGGCCGTTTTTGAAATTTAAACGTCTGAAATTTTCGCTGGAAACCGAACTTTTCTAGACTTTTCATTCACTTTGCATAAAGGTAATCAACCTTTGACATGTGATGAAGGAATATCAAGAATTTCATCAAATTTTGTCAAAATTATATTGAAGATGTATATTATAATATTTTGAAAAGAAAAGTGGAGGTCAGTGTGCAAAATTTTCTAATGCATCATAATGGATAAAATCAGAGAATTCCGAAAGGCAGAGACAGTTTCAAAAACTTGAGGAGTGACCATCCTTAACATATCCTTTCTTATCGCATTCCTTTTAAATTATTTATATAAACTAATTAAATAAAAATATGCAATTTGCTTCTTTGAGTTGTATGCAAAAAGTGAGATTCTAATACCAATATGATGCGCCCCCTTGTCTATTGTCCACAAAATTGAAATAGTTTTACTGTTAGTAGTGAATATATGATTAGATACTGTTTATACAGGATTTTGCTTGATGTCAAGTTTTGATAGAAGTTGGGGTCATATGTGTGAATTGAGTTTTTAGGGAAAGACTTCAAAACGGCTTCACATAGATTGTGCTCTTTTCTGCTTTCTACAATTACAGCTGAATACTTCTTCACAATGCAGACGTAATAACCTCCAGAAATGAGGGTAAATTTAATATCAAGAATGACCACGTATTCCTGTTTATGCAAAAGCTTAACTAGGTCTTTTTGAGAAAAGGCTTTAGATCAGTTTTAAAGTTAATAACATTGCTAGTTGTCCACCTCTAGTTGTAAATACTTAAAACTACTTGTAGCTAAATATGTTCATTTCAGTTATGTAATTTCTTTTATTTTAATTAACTAATTTATTTTATTTTATTATTTTTTTTTTGTAATGTCGGTAGCATTTTGTTGTATTTGTTTGAATTTGGATAATGACTGGCTATTCTCAATATTTATATGTTAATTGTTTTTTGTGTTACAATTTTTTATGTACACTACAAATCATTTAATCGTAAGGACATTAAGTATTTGATTTAGACATTTGTATCCAGGAGTCTTTCAGAAAATAAGTATGTTATAATACAAGCATCACTGCGCAAAATTATTTATTTATGGTCAAAGGGAAAATAATCCGATTAGCTTGTATATAAAACGCTTTGGATATTAAAATTCGAATTATCTTCCCTTTGATTTGATAAAACTAACTTAGTAAGGGGAAGTCAATGTCTCTCGTTACAGAACCCTTAAATGTGAAAAACGATATTGCATTTACAACAAATTTTCGCTCTTCAGCAGTGCTTTGTTATTTCTGACTCATATGTTTGTGTGTGTATAGAAGAACATTTTGGTCTAATTATTTTAGGTAATACTGGCATTCTTTGATGCTATATTTCCTTTATGAGTTCAGGTTTTATACATGTTAACAGTGACAGTTTTGCATATTTGTAGTGTTAATCTCTTTACACACACAATATATATATTGCTATGTATTATTTCAGGTATGTGTATTGTTCATAACAATATGCATATATGAATATATTGACCACGTATTCCTGTTTATGTAAAAGCTTAACTGGGTCGTTTTAGAATGGCTTAGATCAGTTTTAAAGTTAATATATAGTTTAATATATATTAAAGATTTCTATAGCAGTATAACATATACATATACATATATGAATTATACACATACAGTATATATATATATAACTTTAATCTAACAATGCCATTGTAATTTACACTCTCAAAATCATTTGACAGACAGATTGAATTTTTGGTTGACCAATACTTGGGTTCGAACCTTCAACTATTTGTACATCTTCGACACAAGCGCCTAGCATGTTAGTCAGAGGTAATATCCACTAGACCAATCTACGCCCCTCAAAAAGAAGGGTTTCAATTGTCTAGTGTCACTTTTCCACGTCAGTATTAATATCACAAGACTTTCATACATGATGTTTATTGCGTTGCGAAAATGCATATATTTTTTAAATTACAATGTTATTGTGTTCATAGCAAAATGGATTCAATCACATCATTAGATAGAATTCCGTGTGAATGAGTTATATATATAAAGCTGTCTATTTTTAGCACACAAACACGTGCCATATCTATGAACATTGGAAACTGTATTTAAATTTAACAGAATGCTAGATTATATGAAATAATTAATATAAATGTCTATAATTTTAATCTAAAAATGCCATTGTAATTTCACACATATATATATATATATATATATTAATGTTAATAATTATGCTTGTCTTGTACGTGGTTTAAATTGTATTTGATCCTGATATAATGACGCGGGGTCTGTTTTCCCATTTTCAACATTTTTCGACCTTTATCACCCATTTCCACTTTTGGGGGTCTGTTTTTCCAATTCCAACATTTCTATTCATTTTTCTTACTTCAGTCTTATTGTGTTTTACCATTTCTCTATTCTTTTAATCATTTTAACAATTTCCGAGGAATTTTGTGACCCCTTTGTCCAATTTTCCGAAACAGTGTCACCCCCTCTTACGTCTACTGTATAACTACTTCATCGTCCTTATTTTAGAGACGCACTGTCTGTTAATTGTGCATACTGGTAATGGTTGAAAAATAAGCTTGTTCGGGTGCTCCGGAAGGCTAAGTGTGATCTGCTTGATTTAAAATATCGTGGATGGTGGATTTTCCTTGATATATATAAAATTAATGTAACAAATTACCCAATAAATATTTTACAATTTCAGTTGTTTCAGGATGGACGAGAATAAGCTTCGACTTGAGATCGCTGCACTGAAAGGCGTTATCGGAAGATCAGTAGCAAAAACATCTCCACTGCACGAACTCCTATCACAGGATAAAGAAAATGTTTTGAAAGTCATCGATGATATTTTTGGTAAACAACCCATTATACTGATTACAACAAAACAATTAATTCTGAGATGGCCATTTCTACAATCACATTCACTTCAGTGTAGATCAAGTCAAGAGATTTAAAAGACAACAAACTGAAATATGTATAAGAGCCAACAACCAACAAAATCCAAATAGAAAGTTAAATTAGCTGAGAATACATTTTCCCAAATCAGGTGTTTTTGGTCCGCGACTTTCCTCACAAACCTTTGACAGATTTGGCATATATTTTCTGGACTGCTTCTCTGCACCACAAGCATATTGATTAGCCAATAAAATCCATCAAAATTGGTGAAGGTGGATTTTCCCTGATTCGTGTTGTTGCATTTGGTCAAGAGAAGTAGTCCAGTTCAGGAAATATAAGCCAGATATGTAAATGGTTCGTGGGGAACGAAATTGACCTCAAACACTCGACTGCGGAAGATGCTGAGGATATGGATATATACGAGGAAGATACTCATTAGCTAAAAGCAATTTTCTAAATTTTAGATATTCCAAATTTCAAAATTCCGAACGAACACCGAGGTATTGACATGTGGGTTGTTGAATAAGCTCGTAGACATACAGCCCACGAGCAGAAAATTATAATTATAAAGTCACTGCATATTTAATTTCTCAAAGTACAAATAATGTGTTGTTGAACAAACCTGTTTATAATTTAAAAAAAAGCTTCTCGGGTTAAGATAGTTAAAGGCAAACAATTCCAAAATAAATGCGCACTCTGACGTTATCTAAATTTATCTTTCTTGTATATTCTTAAAAATATATTCAAAATGAATAGGGCACTTAGGAGCTGTTCCTTTCAGGCTACGCATATCATGCATTAACTAGACTACTGCAGTTAATATGAATGGCTGTTTTATTTATTAAAAAAACATAAAGCTTATTTTAACATGGAGGGATGTATTTTCTTTGGACTGAATTTGTGGCTGTGCCCCAAACATTCAGCATAATTGTCGTGACGAAAAAAATGACAGAATAAATAAATTCCGGAATTCCAAGAAGCTTGATTTCTTTAGATGGCTATTTCGACATATCATATCTTTTCCGGTGTAGATAGAAATGAATTTTAGAAAGGCGAAAATTTAGAATTTAAAATTATTTCAAGGAAATTGAAGAGAAAGATTAGCATAAGGTCCAAACAAGGGCAATATTCAATAAATATATGAAAAAGATAATTTGGAAAAATTAATTTAAGGGTCCTAATACATCGGCAAACGAATACCGAAGCATTAACCTAAATCAACAAAAAAGAAAATTAAAAACGAACCGTCGTTCTAAAAATAATCCTTAGACAATGACAGCATCAGAAACACCAAGATATAGATATCGCATAGATCAAACTTGAGACGCACATCAAGATGAACAACACGGAACCAATTTAAAAAAAAACTTGGTGGGATAAGGTGCACCGGTAGTGTAAGTATCTCCTGCTTCTTTTTAAGACACCCGTCGAACATATCCATTGCGGAAGTAAAATCAAACCTAGTGGAATCAGCCAAGGACAGAGCTTTGCTCGAGAAAGTTATATTTAAGGCAGTTCGAGACATTTGATATGTATTTTTTTCAAATGATCGATTTTCTGGGTAGCACCGAATTGCTGGTCGTCTAAGCAGATGATTTCCCCAGGGATGTATAACCAAAAAAATTCAAGCAGAGATAGCCAAAAGATTTTTTCCTGATAAAAAATGTATTAATACTGCAGAAGTAAAAAATCAGAAATTAAAAGATCAGTTGTTCAGAGAACAATGGCAAGGTCTTTCCAAGTCAATGTAATGTCTTGTTACGTCTTATGTTTGAAATCTTCTTGGTGAGATTCACATTCTGTTCAATATATTTGATTTTCTATTTCTAACAGTTTAATGACTGTTTTTACAGTAAAAAGACAAAAAAATGGGTATGACCTTGGCCCGTGACCTTGGTGACCTTTGACCTTGGACTCAAATTGTAGGTCTCTTCTTACTGATTAATTTGATATGTTACATGACAGTACTATCTGTATAGGATTAAATGTTATACACAGAAAACACTTTCCGAAACGCGTCAAGGGCAATAACTCTTCAGGGAGTCATCGGAGAGCTTCGGTCCAGATGAATGAAATGTAGCCCTTGACATGGTGAACATTTTTGCTGATGTAATTTTTCAGCTATCTATTACGGTTATTGAGTTTATATGCTAACAAGGTCAAAGGTCAAGGTCAAAGGTCACCGATGACCTTGAACCTGGTACTCAAATTGAAGGTCTTTTCATGCTGATCACTTTAAACATATATGTTTACTATATTATCTGTAAGCGTTTAAAAGTTATTCGCAAAAAAACAATTTACGGAAACGCGTTAAGGGCTATAACTCAAAAACGGTTCGTTGCAGAGTTTTTGTTCAATTGAATCAAATGTAGATCTCAATGAGAGGAACATTTTTGCCATATAATGTTTTCATAATTTTTTTATCGTCTTCGAGTTATGGCGATAACAAAATTTCGAATAGCCGCCATTTTGAAAATGGCGGACGAAAAATTTTTTTGACCCCCTTTTTGTAATCAGGGCTATGAAAGCTACCTGGAAACTAAATTTCATCAAAATCCGACAACTTTAAGAAATTTGCATATTTAAGGGTCAAAAATGCGTAACCGGGGTCGCGAACCAAAAATTGTTTTTTGCATGACAAATCATCCTGACTCAGTTTTTCGATATCGGTTACCGGTTTATGAGCTTACCTGCTAACAAGATAAACCGTGTTTGGGGAGATAACTCTGTTACTAAAAATAGAATCGGATTTCAGGATGACCCGAGTCGAGCTACGCCAGTGCTTGTTTAGTGTACCAAGTTTGGTCATGATTGGTCAAAGCACTTTGACAACGTTGATGGCAGAAGAAAAAAAAAGAATAATAATAATAATAGTAAATATATTCAACATTTGTTCAGTGAACAAATGCAGGGCTTTCCCTTGTCGAAGGAGTCCGTAAAAATAGTTGCTAGGGAATTAGACTGGTTGCTATGGAGAAAAATGTCAATTAAAACATGTATACATTGTTTTAAATTTACAAACAAATGTCATCTTCATCAATAACTTTAGATCTTTTTACTTGCATGCATTTACGTTTCAGTACATAACAATTAAAATTATCATACTACAAATATTAACTGAAAAATCATGAAGGAATCATTACAATGAAGATAAAAGTGTCAGATTAAAGGTACAGGAATATGATTCTAGAATTTATAAATGACATAAAGCAATTACTTATTGACTGAAATTACTAAACATTATTTATATCGCCAGTCATTTCACAACACATAGAAATGTCATGTTCATGGTTTTGCAATATTATGCAAGAACTAATAGATCAACACACATTATTCACAACAAAACCTACAACATATTTATTACTTCCCTGTCCCTAATGTAAATTTTGTTTCAAACACCATTTGAGATATGAAAGCCTCTTCTAATTATCCTCGTTTATGGGTTTAAACAATTTACAATTAATCACAACTAGTAAAAATTTTTAAAATAATGTTCATTTTGTTAATGTAATATCATTTTTAGTTCAAAGAGCAGTAGAAAAAAAGAGAAGAAGAGGGAGAATTTAACTCTATCAAATCACATTAAAAGAGCATGTGTCCATACGACATAAATGTCCCCGCAGAAAGTTAGGTCCGAACAACAAGAAGTACACATCCAACATTAATGAAGTCCGCATAAAGATACAATTCGTAAGGAGTCCGTTTAACTGGTTGCTAGGGAATGAAACTGGTTGCTATGGAGATAAATGTCAATTAAAAATCATTTCTATAATAAACACAATCATCTACGTTCAAAAAGATATGGTTGCTAAGGATTTTGAGTCGTTGCTAAGGACCTTGACCTCTGACCTTGATCCAGTTTTAAAGGCAAAATTATTACAAACATTATTGATATTCAAAGTTTCTTTCTATCTCTAACAGTTTTTGAAATATAAGTAAAAAAATTGTCTTTTCAGACCCCAAAAATGGTTTTTGGGCTCTAGGTCCATAATGGGTGGTCCAATAATTTTGGACCCTTTATATCAGATGTAGACCTTACAAAGACGCACCTTTTTTCCATTACATGTTATCAGCTATCTGTTATTGTTTTCGAGATAGGCTTTTTGAAAGTCTAATGGTCACAGTACAAGGTCATTCAAGTTCACCGGTGACCTTTGACCTTAGTATATTCATATGTAATATAGTACTCCTAAATCTTTTAGTGAACGTCCCAGGTATCTACGACTTACGGTTTCCGAGAAATTTTTTTTCCTAATCTGTCAATTTTTCAGGGGAAATAACTTACAGAAAAAGTCCCCGAATTCTTTCGGTCCAAACGTATTGAAGTTGCGTCTAGCGACACTGAACAATTTCTCCTTGACATTTGATCAGCTTTCTTTTATGGTTTCTGAGATGACTTGATAACAAGGTTTTTGGTAAAATGTGAGGTAACTCCGTAATAGAACAATATTTTATCTCAGGCCCTAAATTTTAGAAAGTCCATCTATGACCGGTCCATGGTATGAAACCTTAAAATAATATGTTGCGAACTGTTTAGGAGAAAGTATTTTGAAAAGTGGCGGAAAAAAAAAAGAATAATAATAATAATCAGAAGAAATACAGTAAGGGCTTTCCTTCTGAAAGGGAAAGCCCTTAATAATCAAACGAAATACAATAAGGTCTTTCCACTGTAGTGGGAAAGACCTTAATAAATAAAAGACCTGATCGCGATTATTTATAAGAAAAGGAATTTCTGGTGATTGAATAATCAAAATTCATCATTTCTATAACATGTATAAATCGGACTGAACTTATCTATTCTGTCTGCTATAATATTTAAAATTATTTCACACAGTCATTTTTATATATCAGATATCAACACATGGAAATCGGCAGTAAAACATGTTGTTGAAGCAATAGAGAAGAATACAATGGAAGACAAATCCACGAAGCTGATTCATGACTTTCTGGCTGCAAACCCTTTGAAAATGTTAGAAGGACTAGTCCAGTTGATGGGTAAATTCCAATACTGTACATTTCATAGAAATATAGCAGCGAGTAGTGTAATTATAAATAAACAATGAAAGAATATGGAGTAAATGTATATGAGTCAACGTCTCTACAAATACATTGTGGAACCAACCAAAGGAACAATGCTTTTGCCGTTCTTTTTCATCTACAAGTCACAATGAGGCCGTCAACAAAGAACTTTGCTAATACCTAATAGTAAGTTGCAGACGGCCCCTTGCATTGGTTTGAACGGAATTCTTTGCTAAATGTCGAACAACGCTACATCCATATGAAAAAGAAAGGAAATGGGGTAAATGTCAAAGAGACAACATCCCATATTCAGGTTAAAACGACCCAAAACAAAGCATCTAGGGGTCACCGTACGGTCTTCAACAAAGTGAGGAAGCTCACACCATATAGCAAGCCCTAAATGGCCCCAAAAGGTAAAAAGTGAATAAATCAATGGAAACAAACCACATGTCTGTTCGTGTCATGGATACGGAATCGTCAACAAACATAAATTAATCTGGCAAAGTGCTCTTGCAATCACTGTCATCTGTTGAACGAAAAAAACACTAGTGTCATTAGACAGTGGACGATTACAACAAAGGGACAAACACGTGGCACTAATCAAGTCGAGTAAGAAATACTTGGCATCATTTAATAGTGACATGTGGGAACTATAAGCAGGTGGTCAAAGCAGGTGGTCAGAATAACATTTGGAAATAAAAAAAGTAATAAATGCCAGACTTTGAAAGTATGGTATATCCACATCAGAAATTTTCTCACGAACAAGTACACCATAACTGAAATATATAGAGAGCATAAATCTCTCGCACGGCGGAATCTTTTTACGGACACCAAACTGCAGGAGAGACAAACTCCGGTCTTAAATAAACAATGAAAGGATATGCAATAAATGTACATGAGACAAAGTCTCTACAAATACATGGTAGAAACAAGCCAAGAGACAACGCTTTTATAGCTTTTCTTCATTTGGAAGTCCGCATGAGGTCTTCAAAAATGATCTTTGCTTATACTTCATAGTAAATTTAAGACGGCCCTTAGCATCGGTTTGAGCGGAATCCTTATATGAAGAACATTCATTCTAAAAAAAAAGTATGTTCACAAACTTTTATTCAAACAGAAAAATGTTGTTTCAATAGCGGAAAATAATAATATTATTTATCAATATTTTTTCAAACATGGGACTTAAAGGACTTGTTCAGCACATGGCAGTGTTATCTTTATATTTTACATTTACAGGTGGGTGCAGACATCACCTCTCTTAAAGTTAACTTGGAGCATTCATAAAAGCTATTCTAAGTTAACTAAGAACAGGTAGCAAGTCTGCTCTAGAACTGCTCCAAGTCTGCTCTAGAATCTTGACCGATTTGACCAGTCACGGTCATAGGTAGAATCCTGAACGTTCTGGTCAGAGCTATGACTGCTATGACATGTTCTACCCAGGTCAGAATTACGGAAAAGACGTAGGCCATTATAATAATTTAAAACCAGTTATTTAATGGTTAAAAGAACCACGACTAATTCCTTCTAAACCTCTTTTACTTATGGTTGAAAGTTTTTTTATTCTTTTTTTCATAAATTATATTCAAAATTTACAACTGGGAGTTCTTTCTTAATATTTTTTTTAATTTTAAAAATTTACAACTCGGAGTGGGATGGTAATGTACTCCGAAGAATTTGCAATGAATTGACTTATATACATAATATAAAAATACAGTACCCCAAAATAAACCTAGTGACGCAAAAGTTTTTTTTTTTTTATTTGATGACTTTTTTTTCAATTTATCAGTACAAGGAACAGATGCAATTGGTAAGAAAATTGTTTTTTTTAACAATATACTTTTTGGTGGAAAATTTAAAAATATAACTAAAATAAGTTGTTTATTATAATAATACAATATTCAATGGCCACAGGTTTAGACATATGGAAAAATATTGCATGAAACTTACATTCTACAAACGAGACATAATGTAATTTGTTATCATCAAATTTGTTCAGGATTAAATAAGTTTTTGAAAAAAAGACATGATAATTCACAGTAATTCATTTTTCCATCCATTGGTCTGATAATTATGCTTTTAAAAAGTTTCTAACCAAACAGAATTTATACAATCAATGAAAAAAAAATTTCTCAACTAATTAAAACATCAGTGAAGCAAGCTGCATTAGAAAATTGACATAATTTACACTTAAGATTTGAGATTGTTATCAATAAATCAGTTTGATTATAATAAAACTTTATATATGCCAAAACAATAAAAAAAATCCATATGTATAAGCAATATAATAACACCCATAGCTTTTGATTTCACCTCTTGTCATACTATGTATTATTAAACACTTCTTAATTTGTTTAAAGTTTTCTTTAAAACATAATTTGTGAAAATTATAAACTTAATAGTGTATTTGTTTTCGAATTCTCTGTTTACGATGCGCCAATAAAAATAATGAAAGCTTGATATTCAAAACAGCATGTTGTTCAAACCAAAATAAGAAATGGCTGATTTGTGACAATCAAGTTCTTTCGTTCTTTAGGTGTGCTATTTACTTATTTGAATGAGTCACCATAAGGTTTTTTACAATTAGCTTTGCTCATATCGCATATTAATTTCAGACGGCCTCTAGCATCAGTTTGAGTGGGGATCATTGCAAACTGCTTATTATAAAATCAAAGACGGGGATAAACTAGAGAAATTACCAATGACAAACATGTACCATACAATAAATAATTACCACGTCAAAGCAAATTCGATATTTTCTCAAGAATGCCGTCACAATAAGTCAAAGAAGTGTAATTCTTTAAAGAGCGTTATAGTCTTATTTAGAATAAACACAATTTCGAATACAGATTTAACTAGGTAATGGGAACCAAAACCGCCTCTGAGTCTTCATTATGTCTGTAGCGTACATGATAAGATATGTGTGCATAATGTCAAATATAAAAAATGATTTTTTTCCAGGAAATATTGTGCGTAAATAATTTACTGTTCTTCGTTTTATTTTGAAGTACTTGACGTTCCTGTTGTTGGTGGAACACAGTTTGTTTACAGTGTTAATACAAGTGAAGAAGTAACATTAAACTGTGAAATTCTTTTTGGAACATCGGTTTCTGCTGTTTACTGGACACATAATAATCAAAATATAAACAAGTCTGGAAATAAGTATAAAGGTGATACAAAAGAGATTCCTAGTTTGACAATTGATAAACTAACCATAGCAGATAATGGAGAGCACGTATATCCAGGGAAAAGGAGCAGGTCCTATTATTTTGATTGAAGTGTTTTCGATTTTCGACGGTAAGTTTCGAATCATATGTTTTTTGTATATATTTGCCTATTTATTCATTCAGTCTAACAATGTTTTAGTTTATGTTCTGACACCCTTAGCATAATACATTACAAAAATGAACTAGATCTTTCCTATAAACACTGATAATATTGTGTATTTCAAAAATTTGCACCGTGATGAATATCATTTATACATAATTATTTTGAATCGTTGGCTATTCATCTATGTTGTCAAATCGAGTTTGAGAAATAGTGTTTATTCTTTCAGTTGTATTAACTTATGTTTTATTTTGATATTCCGTTTTGATATACAGCGTTTGATTAGCCATGTTTTGCTCAGAAGCTGTGCCCCTCATGTTTATGTCGTTTAAGTTTCTACATTTCCAGTATCGTTAAGATAATAAAAGTTTTGTCAATTTAATCGATAACATCATTTAAAGCTGTACAGTAGATATGTGTATACAGAGAGTTCAAATTAAGGCATTTGCATGAAATGATTAGGATGTATAATGTGTTTGTTTTACAATTTTCAATTCTGTCATATTTTTAAAAATAATGCTTTACAATGCAGCTGTATATCGATTAAATTATTCAGACATTTACTGGACGTTGGTGAATAAATAACTTATAAATAATTAATGAACTTATAACATTAATGTGATTTATGTAACAGTGATGTACTTTTTACAGATACTACACAGGAAACCAGTTCAGAGGCAACAATCGAACTGCATACTACTATCAAACACATTGATAGTATATCTACAAGTTCAGGTCAAGTAAAGGCACCACAAATATAGTTCTGTCATCTGCAAAACATTTTTACAGCACTCGTCCAAATACCACAATTAAAAGTTTAACAACTGCAAAGAATACAAACAAATCTGAAGGTATTCTGATTTCGTTTGTTTTTGCCCACATGAAATTTAATGAAGTCAAATTGTTATATTGCGTTTAAAGAAAAACTGATTAAAGATAATGTTGTGAACTAACTCAACAAAGCACATCGCATATTGGTAGTAAATATAGTAGTAGTTGACATATAAACGATGTATTTAGGAAATTAGTTTTATTGATATTTATATTTTTTTTTTAATTTTTGCCATTATAAGTTCCTCCAATATATATGGCTAAAATAAGTTTTGTCGAAATCTATTATCCTCATATATTGCTATACGAAAAAGTTAAATCTAAAATTGGGGTTATAACAAAATTGAAGAATGGAATTTTTAAGAAAAAAAGTCAAAAAGACCAAAAAGACAAAGCAGGTAGAAAAACCACGGGAGAAATTGTCTACCGCAATGGCCATGACTTGCTACAGAAATTTTAAACGAAACGATGGGATAAACCGGTTTTAAAAATGTCATAGCAGTGTGCCATAAAGACAACACTAAAAAACAGCACCAACAAAAACTGTTAATCGCAATGGTCCTGACATGGTACAGGCATTCGAATATATATAGAAGCTGGCATAAAAGGTTGAGCGAGCTATTGTCGTCTTCTAGTATCTGCAATGCCTGGTAAAACAAAATCACTTAACAAAACATTTGAGACATTATAAAAATTGCTAACATCAATGGTCTTTACTTGTATCAGGCAACTGTTTACCGATTGTGGGTTAAACCTGTTGTATGAAATATATACAATATTTTTTGTAAACTAAAGAATATCCATTTTCGATGATCTTTAGATGTATGTCGAGGCAATTCCCGCTTTACCTATTTGCGTATTTCCTTCAACAATTGTTTGAAGCTGTGTTACATAGATGTTGGATACCAACTTAGATATAGATCTTGAGACACGCCCAGAAATATTAACTTTTGAAGTAAGTAGAATTATTAATAAATCTTTTCAGCGCACTCGATCTCATGACTCGGTCTCATTTTTAAGGAGTTCATCTTCACATGCTAATCTAATTTTAAATTACTTTGCCTGCGAAATGCACGTTGACACTCATATATTGGTATACTAAGCTTCCTTATACTTATATTCGACCAAGTGTTGTTTATAGCAGTTCTTTGGTGGATAGAATGCTAAGTTCAGTATGTTAGTAATTAATCAAAGTTCTATAATACATGAACATTTATTAGACAGTCCTGGAGTAATAGTCCGATTAAGCTATAGAGAGACTCCCGAAACTTTTGTTCTCCTTGTTGGTTTCAAGTAATATGTTTTCATGTGTTGACATTCACTGTGTAAAGGTTCTGTGTCTACAGCAGCCCTTAGAATATGTGAAGTTTGCGACATACATTAGAGAACGAATTCTATTCTGGCCTCGAATTACAATATTTATATAGAAGCTGAGATAATCCTTTTGATTTTACAATATTTTTTGTAACTATTGTAACTATTAACGTGAGAGGTACGTAAATAAACGCCTCTACCGGTGAACGTCATAAATTTGTTTTAGAATGAACGTTAAATAAAATAACTTTCACTTTAAATCGTCGTTGCTTCAAACTATATCCTACATTTTTTCTGAAAAATTGATATTATTTCGCCAAAGAAATTTCTGTTTTACAATTTTTTTATAGGGTCACCGAGTTCGTTTTCGTGGTATAGATCGCTGAATAAATAGATGTTCATCTTTCAAATCACGCCTAAAATCATAACTTTTATCGACGACGTCGCTTTTTTGACGGCGGTTTTATCGAAAAAATCCATTTTTAGCGTGCCCATTCTATGTTCAACTATATATACCGGCAAAATTAATTCGGTGACCCTATATAAAATTTACACCATTAAAACGGGAATTTCATTGTTTAAAACATATCCTTTTTGCAGAAAAATTGTAGGATACGATTTCATACACGCGCAATTTAAAGACGTTTCATATATTATTTTTCTGTGCGTTTTACATGGATTCTATATGAAAACAACATAACTGATAGATTTTCCAATCGGTCATATCTCAAATATAAAAATAGCTAAACCGATTTCATTTCACCTTGGAATTCAACTTCATTTGATGCACTTGCATGTAAAATTTCATCGAAATCCGGAAACTTTGCTATTTACGTACCTATTACCTTAAATAATCTAGCTATTTTTTATAGTCATTTATTGAATTAACAGTGCTTTCGTTTGTGTCTTTTCTCTCTTATGTATATTATCATTAAAATAAAAATCTTTAAAATTAATTTGCAGGAAACAAGCGTTGAATGCAGACAAAATGAGCAAAATTTTCAAGCCAGCCTATGACTACTTTCTCTACTCGTGCATCAGTAAAAATTGACGATTTGCATTTATGCTGATTAGGAACTAATTTCCGAAATGGCCATACAGCTCATTAAAATTATTGCAGTTGAAGTTTACATATGTGTTATGATCTCATATTTTACGAAAGGATATGGAGTAAATGAACATGAGACCATAACACATATGTTACTCCAACTGCTTTAATTTTAATGAGCTGTATGGCCATTTCAGAAATTTATTCCTCATCAGCAGCACTAGAACCCAAAACAAAGGAAATCCATAATTTCAAAAAAAATGTTTAAATGCATAAAACCAAACGAAATCCGAATAATCAGTAATATCAAATATAGCTAACGACAAAACTCATGTTCATTTACTCCATATCCTTTCGTAAAATATTTAATGCAGGAGATTGTCTTTTATTGCAGTATGGAGTTGGTAAAACACTTCCCCGTGGTAGAGATGTATGCTCTTTATTCTTCTTAGATATGGTGTACTTGTACATGAGATAATATCTCATGTGTACACTTTGTTCAAGTTCTATTATCTAAATTTATGGAAATTCTAAAACCCTCCATCGTAGTTTTGTCCTTAGCTATATTTGATATTACTGATTGTTCTGATTTCGTTTAGTTTTATGCATTTTAAACATTTTTTGAAAATATGGATTTCCTTTGTTTGGGTTCTAGTGCTGCTGATGAGGAATTAATTTCCGAAATGGCCATACAGCTCATTAAAATTATTGCAGTTGGATTTAACATATATGTTATGATCTCATGTTCATTTACTCCATACCCTTTCGTAAAATATCCATTGAATATATAAATTTTATTATATATTTTCCTATATTTAGGTTAATTATCTTCATTTTCAAAAATATACGAGCATTATCATATAAGAATGTATCTGTGGTATTGAATGCAAGACAATAATACCATAATACTAGTACTTACTTGTCTTTTCAGATTCCAAAAATATTTCATACATAGCAGTTGGAGCTGGTTGTGGAGGGTTTTTGATAATCATCATTATTTTGATAGTTTTGATCAAAAGGTTTGAAATATATATATAACGATGTCGTAATATTTTCACTAGTTTGATGTCTTTTATTCTGTGTTTTGTGACCCTAATTTCTGATTTACAGATTATATAAATCGAACAGCGGTAAAAGACAACATAAAGAAATCTTAGACACCCAAGGATAAAATTTCAATGAAATCTTACTCGAGCGTGTCTGATATTTCTAAATCTTGCATTTTCAACGTGTTAGATTTATTTTTTTCACGATTGTTCATTAAAACGTTTTTCCGCGTCGTCATGTTGTCTTTGCCATTTGGCATTACTTAGCGACTCACCAACGTCAATGACGTCATGGAATGTACGAGTTTGTCTCACATGGGGTGGTGTGAGCCAGAAAAATCTCACACCGTTTAAAATAGGAACTGATCTTTTTCAAAAGGAAGAATAATAGATTCTTGCAATTAAAACGACCATACGTTAATTTAAGGAATTGCTAATTTTCACTGAAACATATTAAGCTAAGGATAAACAAAGGATCTATAAGTCCGGTCCTTTGTCGCCGATATTTCGCGATCAAATTGCGATTCGAAAACATTTCCAGCGAAAAGATTACATTTGAATATTATGACGTTAACCTTTTAGAATGAAACGTGATATATTTGTATTTGAAGTTTCAAAATTGAACGAGACTGAAAACAAAATACTGTAACTTCAAAGTAACCAAAGTAACTGTAAATACACTCTCTGCTCATGGCAATTTCGACAACTGATATCTCATTAGTGCAGATAAAATCAAAACATAAGAAATCTAGATATCGAAATGTGTCAAAAGCTGTTGAGAACGAAAAATATAAAAATAATCTGAATAGAGCCAAACTTAGCTAAGGACAGAGCTTTGGTTGAGGGAGATACTTCTTAGTTTTCAAAACAGTTTCTAATTTTGATATATTAATTTTTCAACAAATCGGTTTTAGGGTCGGCATCGGAGTACTTGACTGGTTGACTGGTGAATACCCTCGGGTACTAACAGTCCATCAGCAGTGATATCGACCAAGTTACTGTAAATTAAATTTCTGCATTTGGACATTTCGACAATTTATGTCTAATAAGTGCAGATAATGGAAGCATCTTAGTTTTTATTTGGCCCTGAACTTAAGCAAAATCTTATAATAATGTAGTTGTACTAAATACGCATATAATAACGTTAATTGATTGTTTTTGTTTGCATACCTGAGATATATACGAGCAAAACAAAATGTACAATATCATATTTTCAGAACTCATTTAACTATCAAGTGATGAGTTGTTGTAAAATTAACAATCAAACAATGATGATAACAAAAATTATTTTTTTAAACAAAATTATCAAGAGCAAAGGGACAAAACAGGTAAAAAATGTCAACCACAATGGTCCTGACTTCGTACAGGCATGTCAAAACAATGATAGTTTCTAACATGGCCCTACCAATTCAATAGAAATTTTAATTGAAAGGTAGTGGACATTAAATTGAAATGTTTATCCCAATTCTTAGTGAAAAGGAATCTTAAATCGCAGTTCGAACCGAAACTTCAAATGTTTACAAAAAGGGCTGATATATATTGAAAAAAAAAACTTTTTTGATGATCGCATGAGACGGAATTTTTTGAAGCACTAATTTATAAGATTAAGAAGATTTTCACTGAGATATCTATGCCAAATGAGATGTAACGATAACATCAATCCACAATTTGTTAAAATCTGATATGTTGTATTACAACAATTTAATAATTCATTATTTGTTAGCCATAAATTTTAAGTATCTAATTCGTCATTTCCATAACTAAATAAACACTACAGCATTTTGTAGTTGTAGGAAAGGGTCACATTCAACAGAACATAGGGTTGATAATAGAAAGTCTGATGGAAGTAATGATCAAGACTACGATGGTTTGAAGGATAATATATTGTATGTACAATCAGACGATGGTTTAAAAGACAATATTTTATATGTAGCGTCGGAAAAACACGATATAACAGACGGAAATTACAGCAGTGTCGACTTGGAAAGGTCACCTCTGAAAAGACAAGACAATACTGGAAACTACAGTACGGTAGATTTAGAATCGCCGGAAAATAACTTAGCGAGTTCAGTTCTCAACCAGAACGCTAAAAACAACAAATATAAAACAGAATTTGTAAATAAAGCTTTCGAGACGAATGGGGAAGATATCAAGCATATAGCTGCTCCTGATTGCTCCAGTAATGTATATGCCGTAGTAGATAAAAAGAAAAAATCGGGTAATACCGGCGATTCAGAGTTTCATAAACCTGAAATAACATAATAAATTTATGCAGTTGTCGACAAAACGAGAAAAAAGTAAGGTCCGCAAAATGAAATCAGATATTGAATCAGATGGTGAAATCAGAGTACTTGAGCAGACAGATTACATATTAATGTGACATCTTGAATTTACAATAAAATCACAAAATGAAAAAAACATTTCTCGTCAACAAAGGACGTTTTAAGATTATGATATTCTCTCGTGAATCGTCTTTTTTCCGCCAAGAATGCAACTTTTTGAGCACTGTTCCAATACCCATAATTTTCAAAATTAATCAAGACTTAAGGATGGGCACTCGTCAGGTTTTCGAAACCGTTTCTGACATTCGGAATTCTCTTATTTTATCCATTATGATTCATTAGAACATTTTGCACACTGACCCAAACTTTTCTTTTCAGAATATGATAGTATACATCTTCAATAGACTTCTGAAAAAATTTGATGAAATTATTGATATTACCTCAGCGCATTTCAAAGGGTGATTATCTTAATGAAAAGTGAATGAAAAGTCTAGAGAAGTTCGGTTTCCCGCCAAAATGACAGGCGCTTAAATCTCAAAAACGGCCACACATTATTTTTGCTGAAAATGATGTATGCTCCATATCTTAATTAATAAAAATAATATTTTTAAATCCTTTATATAATCAACTTGATGAGTGAGCATCCTTAAAGGCATTTTATTCGTCAACGATATTGAAAAGCTCATGTTTTTTTCTGTCACAGCGAAAAAAGCATATTATGTATTTGAAAATATTTTTCGTATTCAAAATAAAAAAATGCAACTTCTTAGTACAATTTTTGGGCGTAATAGCTTGAAAATTGAACGAAAATTTAATGTCATTTACAAGTCACTGTTATTGAAGAGCTCGTGGTTTTTGTTTACAGCAAAGAGAACAATATTTTTTTTTTGTATTTTCCATATTCAGAATTGTTATAGAAAATGTATATTGAATTTTACATTACTAGTATGTTTCAATGTTGTTCGCTTGCTTGAAAATACGTATTTGTACCTATAAGTCCAATTGCTCTATATTTTGATATACATGTGCAATGATACATTGTTGTAATGTCGCGATTGCTGTTTGATATTTGTTGGTATAAAAATGATAAAATATGTTATTATACTTCATGCAAATTTCTGATAAAATTCAGTTATTTCAGTGGTTCTCCTCAATGTTGTATTTTACAGTATTTTTTGTTTGCTCTGCCTTCCCCTAGCAACATTTGATATTTTTGCGTAGCAACGAAATATAACAGGCTTCCCCTAGCAACATCTGATATTTTTGCATAGCAACGAAAACATCACATGCTGAGAACGAAGTTTACCTAACTCGGAAAATATCACCATCTCCGATTGAGATTTTCCGATTATTATTTGGTCTTATTTTCTGACTTTAGCCGTAGCAGACAGTTCTCCGTTTTCATGATTTTTGTAAATTTCTGTCGCTAATATACATTATGGTATTTGCTAGGGTGTCTTTAGTCATAGCTGAAGAATCTTTAGATACGAAGGGCAGCAACTCTAGAAACAAACGTGCTTTCGTCGGAGGTAGACCAGTAAATACTTGTTTCATAAAAAAATGTCAGTCCCTTCCTCTCTTCTGCTTCATGTAAATGTCAGTCTCTCCTTGTCTGGAAGAAGAGCGGGAGGGACTGGCATTTTTTTTATGAAACAAGGTCCTGTGTTCCATGAGTACCTGGCAGAAAAAATGTTTTGACTGTGTTTGGAGGGTTTCCAAATCATCAAATGTTAACCTAACAACGGCAGTAGAATACCGAAGGAACAAAGCACAAGATTACACAAATCAAAGTCCAGAGACAAAGCAAAAGCAAGAACACCAGAAGACGGAAGACCAAAGACACCACATGCTAACAAAACACACGAACATTACATACACAACACACAAAACTAAAGCACTAACAGGGTGAACTCTCGAAAAACAGAGTGACATCAGGTGCTCCGGAAGGGTAAGCATGTCCTGCCCTATATACAGCAGCCGTGACACGATCAGTGGGCATATGTTTTGAAAGATCTGTTAGGTTACTTATTGGTTATTGTCATTTTTTAACCCTGAGACAAAAACCAATTGAGAACCATGGTACGTGTAACTTCTCTAACCCTCAAACAGTACCAAGGTGAAATTTTGAAAAGCTTTTGTAAACACTTTAGTATTCAAACATGGACAAGTACAAATCGGTACCACAAACATTACTGACGAAGACAAAACTACAATTTAACAAGACAACACAAAAAACTAAAGCATCGAATGCGTGAACCCCCATAAAAACCGAGAGCGACATCAGGTGGTCCGGAAGGTTAAGCATGTCCTGCTCTGTAAACAGCACCCGTCACACTGTCAGTTGATCAATCCAGGGTAAAGTCAAATCCGTGAAGACGTGAATCTAGCTGAAAAAGTCAGTTTTCATTTGTGACACTGACATTTCATATCTATCTATGATGTCCATAGGACGGCCATAGAATTTCTAAAGGGACGAAAGTTACAACGGCTGAACATATCACTGACTCAGCAGTTTTTGTGACAATGCTTTTGCTCTTTCCACAAAGTCACTGTATCTACTGCACGCTCTACAGTAACGAATTAATTGTGAAATATATACTCCATATGCTCGGGATGTAGGTATATTGCTGCAGAGAAAGGGAAAGTTCACAATTGGAAAGTCAAAATCATCACGTTTGTCATATAATCTAGATATCAGACGTCCATGCTCGTCAACGTAGAACGAAAGGTCAAGGTATGAAGCAGAACCAGGTGTACCAGTTCTCTCTTTAATTTCAAGTTCACTTGGGTAGATGCGATGTAAATATTCTTTAAATCTTGGGTTTATTAAGAGGAAGTACAAATTGTCTATATATGTGAAGCTGAAATTAAAAGTCTGGGCTAGTTGCTGTTGTTTCTGTTGTATCAGCCCCTGTAAAAACTTTGCTTCATACGAAAAAAGGAAAAGGTCAGCTAAAAGTGGCGCACAATTTGTTGCGAACTCTGCAATTATCCAAAACATGCAAACTCTTGTTCAGCCAACAATACCATGAAATCACAGCATTATACTAATTGTTTCTGAGAATAACTTTATTTTCATTTTAGCATTTTCCCGTTTTGATTTTCTATTTGGCATATGTTAGAGTTTACAAAATGTTGTCAGATGTTGTAAACTCTTAATATATTCTTGACAAAAAAACTTTTTAATTTTTTCATGAGAGACCATATCATTTATTAAGTAATAAGGTAAAAGGAAGACATTCAGTATAATAAAATACAAAAATACCAAAGTTGCAAAAATGAACAGTAAATTTAGTTATGCTGTACACGTGTTTCAAGGAGTAACCTCTCATCATCAGCATTAAAATTCAATAATATGGAAAGCCATAATCAAAAAATTGTAAACAAAGAAGTACTCATTACGAAAAATATCGTAATAGGAAGACAAATCCAGTACTAAGGACATCCACCGAGTGCAATACACGGAATGAAGCCGTAGTATTTCTAAAGGGTTAGAATTTTGATAACAACTCTTAGAAAAATATCACATTAAAAGAAAATATCACCCTCGACGATGTCTAGGGTGATATTTTTTTCGTGTGATAATCTACCATAACACCCTATACTGAAGGCAGTATGTTTATATTGTTTCAAACAAGTCTTAAATCACACACATATTGGTCTGATATAGTGTTCAATGACACTGCTCAAGGGAAAGGTAAAACATAATAATTTACAAATTAGTTATATAGAAATAAAATTTAAATAAATCTTACATACTCTAGTTTTTTCTATTCTCAGTTTTTGGTGGAAATTAAAGACAGAATTTTTTACAAGAAGTGTTTAAAAATGATCAAAATAAAGTAAAAATTTGGGTCGTTTTAACCTGAAGATTGGATGTTGTCTCCTTTACATATACCTCATTTCATTTCTTTTTCATAGTGAATAAAAGGATAGTTTTTTTTTAGATATTTGCATGTGAACCGATTTAGAAATACATATCATGATCAAATTTGAATAAAAAATGGTTCATAGAAATAGCCCAGACTTTGGGAATTAACTCTTCTATCGAGTATGAAAAAGGAGACGATTACCTTATATCCTTTGACTTTGACATTCCCCAAACAGTGCCGTCACACGGCTAGAAGTAAACCAAAAACCAAGTTGAAATAAATTTAGTTTCTGCATATGGCTATTTTGAAAGCGTACGTATGTTTACTACAGTTCAGAACAATTAAAAGAACAATAAGCTAATGGTATATAAAGGCTGATAGAGAACAATTAAACAATAATATAGAAATAAAAGCGAAAATCAGCTTGGTACAGGGTTTTGCACTAGGCAGATGCTCCCCTGTTTTAAACCAAAGAAAAAAAATGGAAAATAACAAATGAATTCTGTTTTGAAGCCACCACAAAAGTACTGGACTACTAGGCATGTGAATAAGGTAGCAGCTGACAGTCCACCAAGAAGCATCCACAAAATTGCAATAAATAACTTAATACAGACAGTGCCATAAATTAAGTTTCTGCAGATTGCCATTGTGACAGCTTATGTTTCTTTCATTCAGATCAATTCAAAACGTTTAACCAATAAGTAAATACTCTCTAAAAGCCAATCGAGAATAATTATCAAAACAATAATCGTAAAGAAAAAGCCATACCACTTGTAAAACCCGAAAAGACAAACAAAATGACATTTTGTGTATTAATAAATACGATGTGTCAAACAATACAAAGCAACTGCCGATTAATTGTAAACAGTCATTAGTGTGCAGTTTCTGCTCACCATTTAGTCCTCAGGAAGTACTATTCCAAAGCCATGTTAATACACACGACGAAGGTCACGTCCATCCTCAGTTTATACCATTGCGTATATCCTGCACCATATGCATCAAATGTTTCTGATGGTGATGTCATGGCTATTTCACCCAGGTTGAACTATAAAAAATTTATTGCGTTCGGGTGCAAGATCATTTTTCTATATTCGAGTGAACAAATAGTATAAAGCCCAGCCTATAACGTTTTTGGAGATCCTCTATCGAGAAAGAAAGATGACGTCAAAGTAAATCATTCGCATGCATATGTGTTTTGTTATATTTTTATGGTCAGATACATAACGGTATTTATATATTAAGTACAAAACCTTGAATCAGTATGCTTTAAATATTTGTTTATATTGGTAATAGAAATACAAAATGTTCTAGACGAAATGTAAATGTACATTTGATTAATAGTGGTATAAAATCAGGGATTATGTTACTGAAATCAATAATTGCAATTGATTGGAATCAATTCCCTTTTCTGTAAGAAATGGTAAATAATTGCAATTGAGTTTTACTTCTGTTACAAGTATATAATTTGATTTATATACAATATAAAAGCTATGTAATTGCAATTTATTTGCATGGACATTTCCCCTAAAAAAGAGTATTGCAACAATCAGTCTGTAAAATGATGAAAAGATGTTTAAATGTGTAAGGTCAAATATACTTAAAGCTGGAAAAATGCAAAAAAGCTGTTCAAATGTGTAAGGTGCCAAATATAATTTAATGCTGGAATAGTCGTTCTAAAGGTGTTTCATGTTCGGAAATTTAAAACCTAATGAAATGTACGTGGAAAATATATAATATGTAATCATCTATCAAGAAGAGACATTGATCATCGAAATGATCATAAGAAACTAAATGTTAGGTAAGTTCGGAATTCGTTTTTCATGTTTAGTTATTGTTTTATCTAATTAATGTAAATAATTTTTCTTTTAATATAATTGAAATTAATATGAAAAAATAAAATATTTTGCGAACACACTTTGATCCATCTTTCCTGAATAGGTTTTCAGGGGCTTTGGCTACAGAGCTGCCGGGCGCGTCCCCAGGTGGTGGATAGGGGAATGCCCTGTCTTTGCGGGGTAGTCAGGTCATAATACGGAAAGCCTGACCGTGAACCATTGTAGCCAAACTGTGTTGAGAAACGCCACGCTCCATGCAGTATAAAGACCCCTTCTATATTTCTCTAAAGAGAGCAGACGCACTGGGTGTCGTATAGAAGGCTAAATTTCCTGCCCCTACCCATTTCTCCCCTTTTCCAGTGGCAATCAAAAGTCGTTGCCCCGGTTGTCCCTTCCACCTTTATTTCTTTCTTCTTTTACTTACAATTTGTTTTGAATTGATTAACTTGTTCTCGTCCTGATATAGCTGAAATATTGCTCATTGGACGTTAAACTCTAACTAATCAATCAATCAACCATCTTTCTAAATTACGTTTTGTTATATGCTTTTCTTTCCCAAGGTAGTTGTCATTGAGTAAGTAGTCTACCTGAATTGGGTTTTATTCGCATGTTTATAATACTTTTATACGAGATAGAAAAATGGGAAGTTTGGGTACCCATAAACCGGTTTAACCTGGCTATTGCTAGGGCCGGTACCAAGTCTGTCTATCCAGGGTTCCTATCGTTATTTATGTTTGTCTTTTGTCTTCATTATTGTTTTTCTAGTGCAGTTCGCTTGTTAATTGTAGTTCCCGGTCATTGTATGCATTTACTGTTATTCTGTTCTTGTAAATCAAATATAAAAGAGAGAAGGGTTATATACCCAAAAGAATGATTAAATAAGTTAAGTTTTCTTTTCCCTTTTCTATTGTGAATTCTCATATTTTTGCATAGTAAAATTACTTATATAACGCATATGGCCGACATATAATATCTCGATTGATGAGATTCTTAAGCATGAGCGTGTTGAAAAAAAAGAGAAAAAAAAGAGGTGGTTTTAGGAACCAAAAAACTGCATGGGTTGGGATATATATGAAGGAATAAATTTTCTCCATGCAGTCAGAAGTGAGTTTACATATAGTTTTATTTTGTGAGGTCGTTCAATTCCAACTTTCAAACTTTTTAACATTTTTAGAAAAGTTTCTGTATTTTTTGTTTGTTATTCTTGAAGATTGAGTAAAACCACAGAATAAAAATTTGACTTCTTAACCCTGTTTTCTTTTGTTACCATCACGCAAACTATATTTTTTCAGGAGGTAAAATAGCAAATATTTTCCTATGTATTATATCATTTTATTCATTCATTTCTCAAGATATAGTAATGAAAACCGAAGCATGCATTTGAAATATTCGAATCTCAATATTATAGTTTCCAAAAGGGAAGATATTGCAATCTAAACTTTGTTTCAATTCCTATAGAAAATAAAAATGTTACAATGTCTGTTTTTATTTGTTGACAAATTCCGGTGATATTGTATATGAAAATCAAGAATGACCTACATCATTGGAAGATGACCTTAACGTTTCTAGGATGCGCAGTAGCCTTTACACACATGTGCAGTTTCCTAATTTTTGCTATACAGTTAAAAAATGTGTTCGATTCTTTTACTTTGAGCGCGAAATGGTCAGAGGATTAAAATGACTACAACATATATGGCAAGGAACACTCGTGTGCGTCGATGAAATTTGGGGTTTCAGTTAAGGTCCAGGGATAGTATTTACGAGTGTAACATTAAGAAACGGGGTATATATTAAGGTTAAAGGTCCCCTTTTCAATGTGTAACCTACATACAATGGGGTGCAGACAACCTCTCGTCGAAATTAACTAGGAGAGCAGTCACGATAACAGCTTAAAGTTAACTTGAACTTAACTTGGAGCAGACTTAGAGCAGTCCAAGAATCCTGGCTACTCTGATTATAGAATCATGATTAAGGGGTTTCTAATTTAAATGATATGAGCTAAAAGTAACATCGAAACAATTCAGTTGAATTTATAATGTCATCAAAAATAAATGAAACATTATCACATTTAAGGTATACATAAAATGTTATATTATTTAAAAATTTCAAGAGATGTAAGTGACATTTTACGATAACTGAACTCTTTACACAGGTTTGAAATCATTGAAAAAAAAAATAAAAAAAACATTACTTGCAGCATCCGTGGTTTAAATGGATAGCATACATTTTCAGTTAACTTCCTGTCTTGACACTATGTAAAAGATACAGTACATTTCAAACAAAAGAAGTGGAATTCATTGAATCTGGAAGGCTCCTTTTTCTACACGAGTACCGTTTTCTTGGGACGAGTGCGGAAAAGGGAGCCTTCCAGATTCAATAAAGGCCACTTCTTTTCTCTAGAAATGTATTGTATGTAACTTGTACAATGAATCCGTTAGCAAATGTATCTTTATGGAAAAATGAATAACGCATAGCTACTCTTTTAAATTGACATAGACAATCATGCCTGACATAGCATTCGAACACACCGAGCGTTTAAAAACTAAACAGATAGGTCAAGGTCTCAGTCGAACCTGAATTTAACATACAAAATTAAACCACTCATCATGATCGAAAATATTTTCGACCTTTCAAACTAATATTGTTTGGAGTCAAGTGAATTTAGATTAACCATTAACAGTAAATTTATCATGTAAGTTATTTGACACTTTAATCAGAACTGTGATTTATATAATAATGAATTTTGGTTAATGAAAGAATACTTTTCCATATATAAATCCTTAAAAGATTCAATACAACATAGATTTGTTTGATAATTTAAAGGAAATAACGTGAATACGAGAAGTTGTATAAGCAACAGTTCGGAGATCAGCTGTTGCATACCAAAAACAGTTTATGAATCCATATTGTGGTGAACTGAGTAACTTTCCTAATTAGGGACCGACCATTTAACTTGAAAGGGAGAGGGGGGGATTGTTTTTTTTTTTTTTTTTTTTTTTTTTTTTTTTCTAAAAAAATATTTTGGAGCTGATTTTATGTGAAAAAATTATTTTGGCTGCCAAAATGATGATTTTTTTTTTTTCTGAAGGAGGCTTTCTGCCCCAAAAATAATGTTCATTTTGAAAAAAAAAGAATGATTTGTTGATACACGTGAAAAAAATAAATAAGTTTTTTCTGTCCAGAAAAAAACCATATCCCACCCACCCCCTTTCAGGTTAAATGGTCGGTTCCTTAAAACTGAAGTTATTTAATTCAGCATTCATGATTCAATAGGAATAGCAAAACACACATCAGATGAAGAACAACTATAAAAGCGTTGTTCCATTCATTTTTCCCATGTATTGTACAGACTTTGTTTCTTGTGCGTTTACTCAATGTCCTTAAATCAATTATTAATTATTTGAAACTGGAGTTTGTTTTTCATGAAATTTGAATTCGTAAAAAAAGATAGCCCGTGCGAGATATGCTCTGTATACATTTCGTTTATGATGTACTTGTGCTTGAGACAATTTCTCGTGTTGATAAACAATCGTACCTAAAATGTTTGGAATTTTTATTTGTTATGATATCAAATTGTTATCCTGACCAAATGTTTATTGTACTCGCATCTTCGATTTTATTATGGGAACGTCTCTTACTTTTGACGTCATTAGTAGCCTGTGTTTGTTAAAGTGTGCTGATTATCTTCTTTTAGACTTTTCGTGGGGCAATGAATGACAGCGATTGTAAAGCGCATTTTTGGATGGCGATAAGCATTGATGTAGCTTTGATCGACAACCAAACTTTACAGGAATGATGTATGGAAGATCATGTACAAAGATTGCTCATTTCGTGTTGTTGACGGGTGTTGTGTACAGAGCAGGACATGCTTACCCTTCCGGGGCACCTGATGTCACTCTTGTTTACTGAGAGTTCACACTGTTAGTGCTTTAGTTTTTTGTGTTGTATATGTAACGTTCGAGTGTTTTGTAGGCATGTGGTGTCTTTGGTCTTCCGTCTTTTGGTGTTCTTGCTTTTGCCTTGTCTCTGGACTTTGATTTGTGTAATCTTGTGCTTTGTTCCTTCGGTATTCTACTGCCGTTGTTTTCGTTTCGATCGCTGTTTGATTATGATACATTTCATAAATAGGAATAAAACAAAATTACCGAACAGAGCTGTCAAGAGCCGAAGTCCATGAGACAAAAAGACAAATCACCGGAAACCACCGGCAAAATTGTCGACCGCAATGGTCCTGACTTGGTAGAGGCATTTCAAAAGAAATGTTGGGCCAAACCGGTTTTATGGCTAGTCAAACCCCCTAATTCCGTTGCATAAATTATAGCTAGGCTTTATGAAAAGCTTGTAGAGAATTTTTTCCAGTCTTTAAACAAATTCACAAAATCTGCTCAACCTTCAAGAAAATCACCACTCTTAATTCTTTCAGAAATAAAAGGGCTCTTGAAAAGATCACATACATATAAATCCAAAGCATACGTTATTGCAGACCATGTATTAAAATGGTTTACTAGAGATATCCAATAAAAATACGTAACGGTTGACGAACGTATAGGGACCGTTTATTTTTGTAGTATTGAACAAAAAAATCAATGGTACATATGTAGCAAGTTTTCATTCATAATGGCAAGCACTGTATAACCGACTCAAAAGTGAAATGAAATGAAATATATTTGCATTTTTTCAGCAAACTTTACAACTTTAACAGTCGTTAAATCTGGCTCGTATCTCTCTCATCAAAGCTGGTCGTCCAGGTGGCCCAGACCGTATCCAGACCATGAAGCTGTAGATCGATAATTTTATTTTACTGAATCTACGACGTCTTCTTGATTTGTTTTAAGAATCAATTTTTGACATTTTTTGCAATGAGAGAAGAGTATTGAATGCTTCATGGTAATATTGAAATCGATAACAGCAATCTCTTTAAATATTTGTTTTACAAGCAATTTTTTGATAATTGCATGAAACAAAAATTACTTTAAGGATTAATTAATTTAGCTAAGAAGAAAAAAATTCAGCAAGATATATTTTACTGAGAAGAGATGATGATAAATTTGATAAAAAAAATCATTTCCATACAATAGTATATTTTCAAAGCCCCTTCCGAGCAATCTAATATATGGTGTTTGTGATGTATGCATCGCTTCAAGATCAAGACCAGTAATGGTTCATTAATTTAGGCTCTATGTCATGAAATAACAATGTCATGGCAAAGCAATAAGTGTCTTTTTTTTCGAAAATGTTTTTATTCTATTTCATCAATTTTAGTAACATGTTTGTGCATATTTTAATATTATTAATTCTAAGAACATGTTTGTACATATTTTAATTTTATTAATTATAAGAGCATGTTTGTACACATTTTACTTTTATTAATTCTAAGATTACAAAAACAAACACCTACAATGACCGGGAACTTCAATCACATGTCACAATTTACAAGCGAACTTCACTTAAAAAATAATGAAACCAAGAGACGAACATAAATAACGATTGAAAGTTGGAATAGCCGGACATGATATCGGCACTAGAAAAAGCCAGTTGTAGGGTTAACCCGGTTTATGGGAACCCAAACATCTTTTTTCTCTATCACGTTTCCCTATAGTATAATAAACATGCGAATAAAACCCAATGCAGGTAGACTACTAACTCAATGTACATTATCTTGGAAAAGAAACACATATGACAAAACGTAATTTTGCAAGATGTGTCAAAGAGTGCCGGCCGCTAAACTGCCGACCAGCTCATTTTTTACATATTGTAAAAAGAATGAGACATAAGTTGAATTTAATTCTAAGAAGAAAAAAAAAGAAATTTAGATATGTCAACGTGTTTAGTAAATTACATTTTATTGCAATTTATATGCATGTTTAAGGGTCACCCTTTCAACATATGCTAGATGATAATAACGTTTAAATGTCATTTTATATCATTAAATCAGTATGTCAAAAATGTCAATGTTCTACATACTCTAAACTGTATTTTATCTTCACTAGTACTGTCAAATACATGTATTTACTAAGCATTTGTCATGTTATATATGTATTATTGTAATTATTAAATATGTATGAGAAGTGTTTACAATATCATGAATATGTTGTTGAAAAAAACGATAACCCGAGTTTGAAGAAACAGGTTCGGAGTAATCCCAATAGGGAATATATTTCCCAATTTGGATGACTTTTCCCAGATGGGATAAATTGTTATATCCAAATTGGGATAAATGACTAGTTATTCCTAAATTACATTTAACGGGTTTAATGGCGCATCATCATCCATTAAAATTATAAATGTATACGGCTAGAGCTTTCAGATAGCTTTCTGATGTCATAAGAATATTGCAATTTTTCTGCTGATCAATTTATAACTTCAAATAATCAGTAGGTTTGATGTAGGGATTACTTAAGCTTTAAATAATTTACAATTATTCTCTGCCGTTTTTTTTTCTTTTTTTCGAAGAAAATTATATTTACATCCGTAAAAAATAAATGGTGATAGCTTAAAGCAAGGTAATTTTTGGTAATTAAATAAATGAAGACTTAGTATGCAAAAATGGCCAAGTGAACACGATTTTTAATTTCTACTAGAGTTTCCTCCCTTTGACCATGTGAAAAAAATCTATGTCATGAATGTAGTGTTGAACGGGTTGAGGGAAATCCCGATTTGGCTATTATATCCACATTTGGCTTTTAAATACCAATTGGGATATTTGATCAACTAATTATTAATTACATTTTGGGGGTTTAATGCTGCATTATGTTGCATAGAAATAATAAATCTTTAGGGAAAGGGCTTTCAAATGATATAATCCTGTTGTCAAAGGGATGCTGCAAATTTTCTACAAATCGATTTATGATAAACAAAATATAGTCACTATCATTTAGCGATGACTTGAGCTTGAAGTAGTTAGCAACTGTTCTATGCTGATTCTCCTGAAGAAATCTCTATCTACAATCAAATTAAACAAACTATGACAGTTTAATTAAGAAAGATTTTGATTATTAAATAAATGAAGGAAAGAGAAAAAGTCACATGAACATGACTTTTGATTTCATCTAGAGTTTTCTCCCCGTGTCCTTGTCTTAAAAAATAATATGAATGTACAAAATGAAGAGTGTAAATAGTTGTATTAATCTTGGATTTTGACAGAATTAAACGTTTATTATACATTCTTAAGATGTACCACCTGGTGAAATAAAGCATCGTTAAGAAGATGACGATATGTCATTTAATGACTAAAATCACGAAGTTTCTGGTGTTTCATTACGCGTCACTAAAATGTTAAAAAGTAATTTATAAAAAAAAAACTGGTCAAATATCCCATTTGGAATATAACCATATATCCAAATTGGGATGTAATAGCTTCATTGAGGTTTCCCCCAACCTGTTTTAACAATGGTGATTGACACTATAATATAGTTGAATATTTTTTTAAAAACTTAACTCAAGAGCTATTTCAATACATTATCATTGATTTTCATATTCTTCTTTTTTCATTATTTTACAATTTACATATTCAATGATCATTTTGAAATTTAACGGAATTTAATGTATGATTTTAGGTTGTTAAAATGTTTCCGCTCATGAAATGCTACATCAGTTAGAAATAACAATATATCATTTAATTACTGAAACCATGGAGTTTATCATACTGTGTGCTTCATTACACGCCATTTAAATATGCAAAAATAATCCATTAAAAACTAACAGCTGATCCCAATTTGGATACAACCAATTTATCCCAATAGAGATTTTTTACACGAATTTGCGTTATTCCCAATCTAAGAAATGTCATTGGGATTATAAAATCATCACACAGCTGTGACTTTAATATGAGTTCGGACACAATATTGATCATGAAAATATCGCAAAAGTACTCTCGTTAATAGGCAACACATTGTGTGTAAAGCACATAGTCAAATGAACATGATTATAAAAAGAAATCTCATGTTCATTTACTCCATATCCTTTAGTAAAATATTTAATACAGGAGTTTGTCTTTTATTGCAGTGTGGAGTTGGTAAAACAATTCCCCGTGGTAGAGATGTATGCTCTTTATTTTTCTTAGATATGGTGTACTTGTACATGAGATAATATCTCATGTGTACACTTTGTTCAATTAACATAATCTAAATTTATGTAAATTCTAAAACCGAAGGATTAACTCCCTCCATCGTAGTTTTGTCCTTAGCTATATTTGATATTGCTGATTATTCGGATTACGTTTGGTTTTATGCATTTTAAACATATTTTGAAATAATTATGGATTTCCTTTGTTTGGGTTCTAGTGCTGCTGATGAGGAATTAGTTTCCGAAATGGCCATACAGCTCTATAAAATTATTGCAGTTGGAGTTAACATATGTGTTATGATCTCATGTTCATTTACTCCATATCCTTTCGTAAAATATTTAATACAGGAGTTTGTCTTTTATTGCAGTGTGGAGTTGGTAAAACAATTCCCCGTGGTAGAGATGTATGCTCTTTATTTTTCTTAGATATGGTGTTCTTGTACATGAGATAATATCTCATGTGTACACTTTGTTCAATTAACATAATCTAAATTTATGTAAATTCTAAAACCGAAGGATTAACTCCCTCCATCGTAGTTTTGTCCTTAGCTATATTTGATATTGCTGATTATTCGGATTACGTTTGGTTTTATGCATTTTAAACATATATTGAAATTATGGATTTCCTTTGTTTGGGTTCTAGTGCTGCTGATAAGGAATTAGTTTCCGAAATGGCCATACAGCTCAATAGAATTATTGCAGTTGGAGTTAACATATGTGTTATGATCTCATATTCATTTACTCCATATCCTTTCGTAAAATAATTTATAATGTTCCGTCTCGTAAAGTTTCAAGCGGTACACATTTCATCATTGGATTTTTTTTGTTTGTCATTATTTTTTTTTATTTTCAAATAGAGATAAAGGTCTAGTTTGGAAAAAGAGAGTCCGACCTAGATTATTGCTTTGAAACCCAATGTGCTTTCAAGCTTCCATAATAAAAATTGATACCCCTGGACCTGAATTAACGCAGCACTTTTTAAAGAAGTTTTATGAAAATCCCTTTTTCTAACTGCTGACACTAATTTGAATGTTCTCTTTTTCATTTTTTTATAACGCCAAGACATAATGTTCTTTTTTGGGCCTTAGAAACATTCTGTTTGGAAATGAGACATGTGACCAAAACTATGAAAAACTTCTCTCAAAAGTTCTCATAATAAGGAAAATCAGAAAGTCTGAAAGTTTTCTATGGCTGATGCAACATTTTTACTTCATTTCAACTCAATTCATTATAAAGTTAAAATCTGAACCCTGATGAAAATATTTTTTACATACAAACGGATATCAAAATGTAAAATAGTTAATTGTGATTCTGTTTAGGTAAATAAAAACACTGACATACGGCGATATCAATCTTGAACAGGGATCGGATATGATATTGTTTCAAAGCAAAAGTATTAAGATCTTGGCCCTCTTAATAGATATCGCTTCACTACGCTATAATATATCTCTATAAAATGTTAGGAATAAAAGTTATTCTTCTGAAGCATAGAAAATTTCAATTATCTGTATGATTTGCACTGCACAGCTATGAAAAAAAAATGTTAGATGTTTAGCAAGTATAAGAAAATTCTATATATATGTCGATCGAACGAGCTATAGCCTACCAAGTATTCAAAACAAAAACGTCAAAAGAATATCGAAGGTACAAAAAGCTAACTTACAGAAATAAGTCAAGGAACAGGTAAAAAACATCGTGAAAATAAAAGAAAAATGTATGAGGCATTATACAAAAATACAAATTAAACAATATAACTTTCAAAATTAAAGCACTAACAATATTAAGTTCCATAAAAACCGAGACTGACATAGGTTATGCGGAAAGTTAAGCATACCCTGTTCCGTAAACTGCACTCTGCCAAGATGTACCTAATATTCTTTTCAGGAATGGTTTACCATATACCAGAGTATAAAGCGCACCAAACTTATTTATAGTTGCCAGAAATATTTTGTTTATCCGTACTATCTGTAATTTTTTTTGCGTCTTAGCCATATGTAATAAAGCCCTAAAATATTTTAATATTTAGCAATGTTGTCATTGGGTGGACTTTGGTTTAATTTTATCATAATCTTATAGGTTGTCGTATTATCAACGCAATCTCGGTTTTTCGTTTCATTTGATTACACAGTATTACACATGAAGTCCATGGTGAATAAACATGGCCACTAGTAGAAGGTAACTAAATGCAATTTCTAAGTTGTAAGATGTTTAACTTTGAAAATTAACAAACCTTTGTCCAGCCAAATTAGTAGTCATTTATTGTTTGATATAATGCCTTATTGCTTTATATCTTTAAATTTTTGACGATTTTGAGTTAAACGTTATATTTTATTCGGTTCCTCTGTATCAGTTGCCTAGCATACATATATTTCATCTGATGAAAATAAAATATTTCAAATGATTTTTAATCAGATAGAGATACGAAAGTAAGCATTAAACAGGTAAATGTATAATTTTCAGTGTCATATGTCAAAATGAAGGCCAGTTTGCTTGTTTGCATGCGACCGCCATATTTAAACATTATGGCCGACAATATTGTAATACAATGCTTAAGGCCTGGCAATCAGAAAAAATAATTTTACTCAATAAATTATTTGTTGGCAATTTCTTTTTTCTTATATTTACTCCTACACTGGTTTTTAGTTCTTTGGGCGAATTTGGTGTTTGAAATCAATAAACTAAAGGTTCTTGGTAACATTCTTAAAGTGAAGCATTTTCAATTATATTCTTACTAGATTTTGCCAAAAACCTAAAATTTTGAGACCTTTTTTTTAAAAATCAGGTAAAACTGAATACAAACTCTCTTTTCCTGTAATGCCACTTCAGGATAAAAAGTTCCGGTAAAGATACTGTCAGATGCACGACTAAACCTCTTTCACAGCTCATCAACCATTTTGTTGACCACAGTCAGAGATGGCGTGAAAAATTACTGTGATAAAGCTTTCTTCACAAGCGGCATAAATCAAATGTGGATTCTTAAAAATTCGAAAGATCTCCTTGAACAGCTATCCTCAACCAGTCTTACCTATTGCAATAGCACACAAACTTTTGACTTTTCTACTCTTTATAATTGCAGATTTAATACATCAATGTTTCTGCACTAAAAATCGAGAATGCAGATACAACTTTTTAGTTATAGGGAAAGACAAGACATATTTTGTTAAGAACCACACCGATTCAAACAAGAAGTACACCGACATAACTAAAATGTTATAATTTTTGATCGACAATATATTTGTCGAGTTCCGAGGTCGCGTTTTCAAAAAGACAATAGGGATTCCTATGGGAACTAACTGTGCGCTGCTTTTAGCTGACCCTTTCCTTTACTCGAACGAGGTCAAATTTTTACAAGGGCTTACACAAAGGAAACACAAACATTTAGCCAAGTCCTGTAATTTCAGCTTTCGCTACATAGACGATGTACTTTCTCTTAATAATCCTAAATTAAAAGAGTATTTACGTCAGATCTATCCCAATGAGCTTGAAATTAAAGAAACAACTAATACACCTACTTCAGCTAGGTACCTAGATCTTTTGCTGTATATCGACGAAGATGGACGTTTGAAATCTAAGCTATATGACAAGCGTGATGATTCTTATATCCCAATTGTGAATTTTCTCTTTCTTGGCATCAATATACCTACCTCTCCAGCCTATGGAGTGTAAATTTCACTGTTGATTCGTTACTGTCGAGCGTGTAGTTTGTACCGTATTTTTTACTGTGCAAAAACACTGTACCAAAAGCTGCTTAGGGATTTGTTCAGCCTATGTTAATTTCATTCCTGAAGAAATTATATGGCCGTCACCATAACATCATTGAAAGATATCCCAAATGAAAGTGGGCATTTTCAGCTAGATTAAAGTCTACCCTGATTTGACTACCAATTTTGACATTTTCCTGGATTGACTCACTCACAGTGTGACGAATGCTGATAACAGAGCAGGACATGCACACCCTTCTGGAGCACCTGATGTCACTCTCAGTTCCACTGGAGTCCACACTATGAGTGTCTTTGTTTTGAATGTTGTGATTTCTGTTTCTGTGCTTTGTGTCTGTCTAGCGTCATCGTTAATGTGTCTAGCGTGATTGTTTTCTGTGTCTAGCGTCATTGTTTTCTGTTTCTAGCGTCATTGTTTTCTGTGTTCTCGTTTTGGCCGTGTCTTTGTCTTCGATTTTTGTGGGTTCCGCTGCTTTGTTTCTTCGATATTCTACTGTCGTTGTTAGATAATTTTCCATATAACTTAGTGATAACTGTTATGCTATCATTTCATTAGCCTTAGTAGTCTACCTGTATTGGGTTTTATTCGCGTGTTTATGATACTATAGGGAAACGGGATAGAGAAAGGGGAGGTTTGGGTACCCATAAACCGGTTTAACCCTACCACTGACTTTTGCTGGTGCCGGTACCAAGTCCGGCTATCCCGAGTTCCTATCGTTATTTATGGTTGTCTCTTGTTTTCATTATTGTTTTTCTGGTGCAGTTTGCTTGTAAATTGTGGCATGTGATTGTAGTTCCTGGCCATTGTAGGTGTTTGCTGTTTTCCTGTTATTGTAATTTTATATAATTAGATAACTCTCGCTATTTCATTACAAATTATAATTAACTTGCTGAAGCTCATTAATTATTATTGTGTAATAAATAGCACAAGTTGATAACAAGCGATATGCAAGCCTCACTCATAATGAAACCTGTAATTATATTTGCATTTGTATAATAAAATTATTGCAATGGGATTTAACATGTGTGTTTTGGTTTCATGTTCATTTTCTCCATATCCTTTCGTAAAATATTGAGTGTTTCCTACAGTAGCTTATTCGTACCAAGTTAAAAAAAATTCTTATCGATGACTGATAAATCAATTCTACGATTTTAAATTTTTTGTACGATTAGATTTAAATATCGTTTGTACGATTTTCAAAAATTTGTTGTACGATTTTTTCAAAACGTTTGAACGATTTAAAATTCATGTGTTCGGTGTTCAAAAAAAAAAAAAAAAACAAAAAAAAAACAAAAAAAACAAAAAAAACTTACAAACTGATTTAAAATTCGGACCAACGATTTGAAAAATAAACCTAGCGTTTTTTTTTTTGAAATTCGAAAAATATTTTTTTAAACGTTTAAACGATGTTTAATAGAAAGTGTCTTATTTCTGCCATCGACAAAATGGTCTGGCAATGTTACTTTGTAATTTATACACTGACACGTTAATTCAATATAATATTTAAGAAATGTCGACTTGTTAATGACGTTTAATATTTATTTGACGTCAAATTGCACCAACATGATTATCTAAACTGGGGAGCATTTCTTTTACCCGAATCTATTACATGATTCAAGTTCCTTTTTTATGTTTTGCCATTGAATTAAAACGAAACATAAACACGACAACGAATTAAGTGAAACATAGTCACCGCCAGTAAGACGCGCATCGAGTTAAGAAGAATTGCTCTTCATGCAAATTTTTTTCCTTTTGATTTTCTTTTTTTTTTTCTTTTTTTTTTTTTATTTGAATTTATTATCAAATCCATATTTATATACATAACCCTTTTATTTTGATGAGCAACAATGGTAAATCTTAGCTATATGTATCGATTAAAGCTGGCTTGTGCTCGAAATTACTCTTCTTGAAGGCAAACTACAAAAGTTTTGAACAGATAAAAAGCACCGGAAGAAAAATGTAAGTAAGCATATCAATACAACACATTGTTTAAATAGTTGATTGAGACAAATATGGTACATTTAAATCCAACACAATTCCTGAAAACAGACTTCAGACTAAAAGGAGTAAAACCATAGGCGAAGTAAATTTATTCTAAGAATGCAAGTGAAATAATAAGTTTAAATAATGAAATACAGTATTTTTCTTATATCAGTAAATGATGTTTTGTCTGCTTAATTCTTATAAAAGTATATATTTATTTCAGCAAATAAAATCGTAAAGTGGACACATGCTATCACTGACACAGACGTTTAATTGACCTTTCAAATGTAAATCAAAACCGAAAACAATTGTATTGCATGTACTCTTGTTGGAGTTCTATAATAACAACTTTTTTTCAATTTCGAGCGAATGATCAATTAATATATAATGTTGGAATAAATAAACACAATTAATATGGACCTTTTCAAAAAATCACATGGTCCGCGCTTCGGTTTCGGCATTTAAGTACAATGAAACAGTTGCGGTTATCAACCCAAATCGGTAAGTGCTGTTCATGCTGAACACAGTTCATAACACTGTTCACATTATATTACTTGATGATTGTTTACTTGGACACTACACGAATTTCGTTATATGAAAATGTATTTAGTGATTAAGTTTTGTATTGTTAGCCAATCGTACAAGTGATAACCGAAGAGTGTTTGTATCTCCATTTGACTGGATAGTTCCAATCCAGGAAAAGAAAACAACACCTTTTGAAAAGGCCTATACAAGTACAAACGTAAACATGTCTGCGACGTGCAATGAAAAATTGATGATTGTATTGCCGTTCTGTCCTCTGCAAGAACAAATGCCCTTGTTGCAAGAAATATCTACACAGCGTTCTGTTGATGTATACAAACTTGCATACTTAATACTTTAAATATTTGCCACGACATACCGCCATTGGAAGCTCGAAAAAGAGTGCAATCAGCTGAATTAGAAGATCAGCGCTGTGTTAATTTGGCCTCAATGGCGTATGACCGGGACGCAGGATTGCCCTTCTTAAGCAACCGAAAATTTGAATCCTGACAAAAAAGTTGATGGTAAGACGAAAAAGTATGTAGGACGTGACACTGCAAGCACCGAAAATTTAGCCCATGAACAGTAAAAACGGTCTCTTTTCAAAAAGTCTGTCTAAAATATTTTCCCACCCTTGAAACAAGGAAGTGGTGAATAATTGTCAAGATTTCGGGAAAGGATTTCAAATTGAAATAAATCGTTCTGAAATCCCAATAGACACTGTTTAAAGAAATTCAAAATTTCTAAATCAAATTTATGTAAAACATATTTCATCCTTTCAGTAACGGCTATCAACGAATAAATTTCTTATCATCGTTCAAATAATGTCTTTTTATTTTGTAAGCTTTACAATGAAGAAATAAAAAAAAACTCAACAATGAAATATACTTTTCTATATGAATGAAATATGCATTTTTGTACAGATTATTGATTTACGTTAACGCCCTTTATTCATTATGTGAATATCAATTGAATTGCATATGATTGGCGTAAGATTGATTAACAGATACCATCCAGATTGTACACGTTGCTTGTTTTGATCGTTTTATGGAACGCGCAGGTGTTTCGAATTTCGCTGTATATATAGCGATCCAAAAGATTGTTATATCGACCTGCAGCAATGACTTCTAGATATGGGAAACATACTTTTGCTAAAGAAGCCTATTTCTGAGCAACCAAGCACTATTAAGGTTGTCTATGTATCGACCGAAGGACCTTAATTACCGAAATATTTGGGAGATGCAAACTCCACATGCTGGAGCTGCAGGAATGTTAATACAAGGAAAAGAGTATTTAACTATTGGAAAAGCGAAGTCATCGCTTCTTATGTTGTCTTACTTGGATTGTACTTTTTTTGTCAATTTCATAATTAGCGTCAGAGAAGGGGCCGATTTGAAAATGTCTATAGTATCCTTCATTTCGAACTCTGCTGGATAGATAATGCGTAAAAATCACCAAAAAACTCCTTTAGGAAGAAGAATTCTAAATGATAGAGCGTTTAATCGGCAATTTAATTGTCTAGTTCACATGACTAGTGTTTAACAGAATTGCAATTCACGCAAAATGTGTACTCTTTTTTGTCTATATGTCTCCAATTATATATAGACCGAATACTTCAAATATATTTCTGATGAATATAGATAAAAAAAAAACTAGAGAGATCCTCTATTTTTAGCCTCGTTTTATAAATAATATTTGTCACTTAACAGCCATCGATATGTGTGTTCCCTTCCTAACAGATGATGACCTTTATCATCTTTCACAGTTATACCGGAGAGGCATCCATGAATTAAACTTTTCAGCCTAGATTTCAGTCGTTCATAACGAATGGTAGTAGAAAGTGTGTAGAAGCCAATTTTAATGCTGTTACAGTGTGAGAATGATCTAGAGTTAGAGATGTCAAGTATATCTTCAGAGTTTTCATTTACACTTCTTGAAAAGTAGGTATCAAAATAATTTTAAGGCCACATTTACGGCTCTCAAGATGGAGATTAACAGTTTGGAAATAGATTTTGTGGAACTTGTTTGATATCCAGCAATGCACCGTTGTTTGTTTGCATTGGCATTTATTTAATAATCTGTATAATTTTAATTAGGTGTGATCAGTGTCCCCGTCCTCGTTTAGACTCCCAATAGGACAGCAAAATAAATGAATGGTTCAGCAGAGTAAAGTAGTAGGTGTGTAGTTTTGATTGCCCTTTAAAGTGATAATACCCAGTTCTTTATTCCAACAATCGATATTTATACTGAAAAAGATGATGTTATCAGGGTATGTATCTACATGAACGACTTCATACTTGTCTTAAGTGGAGTACAAATATCTTGCATTTTTTAAGAAGAATGCTTTATTTCCCATGGCCAGAAACAAAGTAATGGTAATTTCACACTGCAGATTAATATTTCAATCAGTTGAGTGCAGATAAAGGAAGGGTGAAATTTTAAAAAGTTCAATAGTTATATATACATGTAGTTGTTTGTGTCATAAAATGCAAATAACACACATACTTTAATGTCCAAAGTTGAAGTACAAACATGTGTTATCTGTCTGTACTCTGTATTATCAATGATTTTACATTTGTTCTTAAATCGGTTAATGCTATCACGAGATTCTCAGCTTTGATTATGACATGTGGTGTGATAATATATACTGAGCGCAAATGAAAACGCACCACCTGATATTTGTGGTTTAGAAATATTCCATGTCGAACTAAAGATTTTTCTTTGCAAAAATACTAAGCCAAATGTCTGCTTAAAGTTTTGCATCCATCCATTTTTAGTCTACTCTTGAAAATTTGCCACAGCAGCAACTTTTGATTAAGCGGTCAAAATCAGAATTCCCAAATTGTGTGAATGTTTCAGTCTTAAAGAAAAAATGCCCCATTCTTCAAATTCTGAGTTCAAATTTTGTCAAGGAGTTGTTTCGAGTTGAAATTTGTCAAACATGGCAATGTTTTGAATTTTTGGGTAAAAAATGCCGATTTTTGAGAAATTCAATTCTAAATATCAAAAAGATTTGAAAATTTGCACAAATGTTCCCAAAAGATTCCAAAAGAAGCTGACAAAATTTCAAACTGATTCATCATGGTTCACAGAAGATACACGTAGTCTGTTAATGGGAAAACAAGGCATTTTGAGAAACAACCCAGGGATTGTTTAAAGTCCCTATCATTCATGGAATAAATTAAAACCGGTCCCAAAACTTTGAGACGGGAAAAATCCCATTCATGTGCATTTCATGCCATGTAATGCAGGAAGCGTGGTTTCAAAAATCAGTCATACGGAAAATTGTGTTTTATACCTTTATCATTACAAGTAATTTGGCAGTTACCTTTTTTGAAAATTGTTTTTTTTTTTTGTTCGAAAAAAAATCTACAAAATTAAGTGTTGCGTTTTCATTGGCTCTCAGTATAGTTAAAAAAAACAACGCAATGATGCGGTCATTAATTTTCATTACATAGTCAGTCGCACAAAGATTTAACGCTTAGAGTTCAAAACTAAGGAGTATCTCCCTCTTGCATATATCTGTCCTTGGCTGATTTTGGCTTTTCTATTAATATCTCATTGGTAATTTGTATCTATTAGTCTTTACACATATTCCGGTCTATTGATTACCAATATTCTGATTTTATCAGCACTGCAGAGACATGAGTTGTCGAAATGCACATATGCAGAATCCAAACTAACAACAAGTTCGGTATTATGCTATTTCTTACCACTGGGCCGATGCCTCTGCTGGTGGGCTGCTAGTCCCCGAGGGCATTCACCGAACCAGTAGCAAGTACTTCGGGTCTGCCCGAAAACCGAATCTATCTGGAAACTTTCAATGCCTGAAGTTAACAAAATTTTGTTCAAAGCTAAGGAGTATCTCCCTCTTGCATATCTCTGTCCTTAGCTGATTTTGGCTTTTCTATTAATATCTTATTGGTACTTTGTTTTCTATCAGTCATTACATATATTTTGGATTGATGGGAATCCAATATTTTGGGTTTTTTTCTGCACTAAAGAGACATAAGTTGTCAAAATGCGCATTTGCAGAATCCAAATTAACAGCAACTTCGATATTATGTTATTTAGGATCAGAGTACAGAAAACAACTAAAAACGTAACATGTTTTTACTCCAATAAATCTATAAACATATATTTAATTTTAGCGATGACGATTTTCATGAAGACATCCAACCTGTTGAATTTAACGACCCTGAGCCGGAGAGAATGGCACCATTTATTGAAGGTAAAATCAATGTAAATAATACAGTATTGAAATGAAGCCATCGATACATTGGAGAAGCAAAATTCAAGCAGCATAATTATTATACCACTGCTTGTTGTACATAGTAATCATTGTGTCCAATCTTTTGTCCAACCGCCATAGGGTGCACAGTTTCTCAAATCTCCGAATTATCAATGCCTAATGCCAGTTTGCAAAGCTATATTATCTTGTTTTTGGTATTTTTTTTTGTATTTTTTTTTTTTTTTTTTTTTTTTTTTTTTTTTTTTTTTATATATATTTTTTTTCGTTTTGTTTGTTGTTTGTTGTTTGATTTTGTTTTTTTTTTTATTATTTACATGATAACACAAATGTAGATTATACTTGCCTTATTGTTGAAAGTTGGAACCTGTTTTGTGGTAACATTTGGTCCTACATCGCTGAAGCTTTAACGTAATGTTCAATGTATATTGGATTATGCATAAAGTTTTTTTTAAATATTATTGTGTTTTCTTTATTTTCTGTATTTTATCTTATTGTTGAATGGGGGAACATATTTTCGGCGACAACTCCTCTTAGTCTGCTGAGTGAAATATACGTAACCCACAATAGAAGCATATACATTGTACTTTGTTTATTGTTGAATGGATGCTCTTTAATGTGAAGAAAACTCACGGCTTAGTGAAGTTCACTTAAACTCTGGCAGAATGTCAAGTGCATATTGCCATTTTGCATCAGCTATTTTAAAACTTGATTATAGTTTAACCTATGTCACCAACGGTAACCGCAGGTCTAGATAACAAAATACCGAAGTTACTGGTAATTTATTTTCTGCATATGCGCATTTCGACAACTTACGTCTCATCAGTGCATATAAAACCCCAACATTTGGAAGTAGAAGTCGCTTGACTCCGTCTGCACATCTATTTGTCCCGCTTTGTGGGTGCAAAGATAGTGTAATCTGAAACTCAAATACCATTAATGTGATACTTCTGAAATTTTGCGCAGTTGTTTTTGGACACATTCAAGATATGCATCCCTTCTTTTGGGGATTTTTTGATAAAAGACAAGGTATGATAGGCAATTGTTATTTGCCCCCTCATTTTGTCAATTCATTATCCATCGTTTATACACATTAGATTTATATATTTGTAATCTCAAGGTCTTCCTCTGTCAGCCAGTTAACACATTTTGATTCATTTTATAGGTACATTCCTAAACGCAGCACGTTTTTAACACAAAGTACAACATATTCTACCGGATCGCGCGTCTTTTCGCATCGTTTGCAACTTAATATTTCAAAAGGGGGCGTGCACCAAAACGATGTCTTGCTAAAATATATATCTATTACTGATGAAAATGTATGCAAAATCTTTACCAGGTGCATGCTCCCCTTTGTAGTTTGTTTCTGATTTTTGTCTAAATATAGCGGTTGTCAGTTTGTTAACTTATGTCATAAGATAAAACATGAACATGAAAGTCGGAAATACGGCGTGTCGACTTCTTTACTGATTGAATATCATACGAAAAAATATTATTTGAGTTCATTTTGGCAAAGGATATTTACTCTGTATAATTGATGGAATATTAAACGAATTGTTCGTATTGCATAAACTGTACTGAAAAGGGGGGAGGTCGAAGTTAAAATATAAATGACCTGCTGTGACAGAAGTCATTTCCCAGATAAAAATGAACATTAATGAAAAAGATACTAAATTATGAATTATAATACTGCTCCACATTGCATTATAATGAATTTACCTAAACTGCATTCCATGATATGATATACAACGATGGAATTAAATTGTAAAAATATTCTAAAAGCAAATCGGTTCATTGTTCAATATTTGTTCATCTGTTCAATATAATTCTAATGGTAATATTTTATATCTATGACACCATTGATGCCAATAATACTTTTGAAATATAATATACCGATTTTGATTTGAGACTGGACTGGCACATTTACAATGTGCCGGGAGGCGTATGCTGAAATAAGACATGTTTATGCTTTTTTCCGGAGCATCTGACGTATTTCTTATACGTTTTAAAGTTTGTCGTCTTTTTTAATGGATGAACTGTTTGTTCTTCAGCAGGGTTAGAGGCTTTCATTGTTTTATGCAGTAATTTTTCAGGAAAAAGTCACAGAATTTATCGTTTCTTTTAGGAATGCATTTTGCAACACACTCTATTGGTGACAAGATAATTTCTTGTATTAAAGCACGTTCGACGATACAGACATTATAAGTCGATGTAGATCACAGGAAATTGTAAGACTGATGCAAGTGCTCAGCAGATATCTTTGAATGCAATCATTGAAATGTGAATTGTGAACTCTGGCCCAATGTGGTTGTCATCTTGGATAACGTACGAATGAGACCTTGTACAGCACGACATTACACAGAAACAACCATAGAGTTACATTCATGTTGGGAACTTTTTAAGCTTTATGATAATTTTAGATATAGGATACAGATAGTGTTTTGGGGTTTAAAACCACCTTTTTGAGACATTTTTCAAGATTTTGTGCTGAATAAGTTATCAAAAACGTAATAGATACACAAATTATGTCATGGGCAACGCGATTTTGTAATGATCAAATCGATCGTGAAATCAGCTCGCCAAAAAAAAAGAAAAAAATAAATAAAATAAAAAAATAAAAAAAAATGAATAAATGAAAAAAAAATTAATAAATGAATAAATAGCCACTTTAAGCATATTTTGTGACTCAGTTCCATGGTATATAACTATAAGTCAGTACAATTTAAATCATCTCTTTTAACTTCTGTAAACTCTTAACTTTCCTTCTCCATAATTAATAACTCTATGTAATTACCATTATAACACCCATTTTATCACTTTTTTGTTTTCTATAGACCTCAATTACTCCAATTATGGCATGCATGGACGAAGTCAAATAGGGCTCTATTAGTCTATCTATTGTACTTTGCAATATTCTAAAATTGAAAGGATATATTAATCCCCTTCTTCACGAAGAAGGGGATTATCATGTTATTACATATATTCTAATGAGACAGAATTTCATTTTATGTCACTTCACAAGGTCAAAGTAATAATTGTAAACATTCAAAGGTTGAATTATGCACCATTGAGAAATGAATGTTTGGGGAGACTTATCGTATTTGCAGTGTTTCTTATGTTTATTAAGTCTCCCAAACGAAGTTTTTGCTCCATTCTCATTAAGTCTCCCAAACGAAGTTGAGAGACTTGTTGTATTTGTTGCGTTTCTTATTATGTCACCCCAGAATTTGTCGTTGTGACATGTTGTTATTTTACTAAATCTCCCAAACGAAGTTGGGAGACTTATTGTTTTTGTTGCGTTTCTTATTATTAAGTCTACCAAACGTAGTATGGGGAGACTGATTGTTTTTAGTCAATTCTTATTATTTTTCTTGTTCTTCTCTTTCAGCCAAAAATTTGTCCGACCATTTTCTCAAAGACTATTAGTCGGATCTTGACCAAACTTGACCAAACCTCACAGAATGATAGACCCTTATGTCAAAAGATGTAATGAGGTCTTCGAATTTTCAAAATGGCAGCGGTTGCCATTGAAACGGTAAAAAAGGCGGGAAAATCAAAGTGCTCGGAATGGAATGGAATTAAAATTTACAGGAAGGTTGCTTAGGTCATGGGGAATAGGTTTCCGGTGTCCAACACTTTACAATAGCACCCGTTACTATGGAAACAGCAAAAAGACGGGAAAATAAAAGTGCTCGGAATTGGATGAAAATTTACAGGAAGGTTGCTTAAGACACGAGGAATTGGTTTCTGCTCTCCAAGACCTAAAAACGGCATCTGTTGCCATGGAAACAGAAAAAATGCGGGGAAATTGAAAGTGCTCAGAATTGAATGAAACTCAATAGATAAGTTGCCTACGATGTGTGGAATTGATTTGTATCCCGGATTTCTGATTTGGGAGTTCGTTTGGGAGACTTTTGTATCAGCATCCTGACACAGTTATAAATTATTATGTCGCCCAAGAAGTAGTCGGGGCGACATATTGTTATTGTTCTGTTTCTTCTTATTATCCACGCACTTTCGAAGAAAGTTCGGGGATAATGTTATACCCTCCGTCTTTCCGTCCGTCCGTACGTCCGTCCGTCTGTCAGTCCGTACGTCCGTCCGTCTGTCCGTCCGTCCGTCACACTTTCTTGTGACTCAAAGTCCTCCTACATTTTTGGATTTAGGGGCTTAATTTTGATGTAGAATTGTTGCATAGAGTCTGTAGATGCGCAACAAGCTTTCGGATGTTTATCTTTATCTTGGTGCAAACATAAGGCCCCAAGATGTTGATTTTGACAAAGGCCCAAAGATGGGGATTTTGACACATGTGGCATGTTACACAAACTCCTCCCATTTTTTAATTTAGGGATCTGTATGCAGAATTGTTGCATATAATCTGAGGCAATAAGCTTTCAGAATTATGATTCCGGTTCCAACTTTGAAAATTTCCTGAAAATGTCAAAGACTCATATATTTTTTTTTAATTTGAGCATATAAAAATGTTTATTAGCAATTTTTTTTATAGAAAATGAAATTTTGAATAATTAGAATTCTGAAATGCGATTCCAAGTTTGGTAAATTTCCTGAAAGTCTCAGAGACCACTTATTTTTTGGAATTCTTTCTGGCAACAATACTAAACTAATTTGTTTAGTTAAGGAAAAACATCTTAACTAAATGGATTTCAAAAATTTTTGATTCCAATTCTGGTAAATTTCCTGAAATTCTCAAAGACCACTTATTTTTGGAATTCTAGCTAGCAACCATACTTAAATAGTTTGTTTAGTTTAGGACAAACATTTTAATCAATTTGATTTCAAAAATATTTGATTCCAATTTTGGTAAATTTCCTGAAAGTCTCATAGACCGCTTAGTTTTTGGAATTCTACCTACAGGTGCGACGCAACGTTCCAAAAAATGCACTTAAAGTGAACTTGAAGTTCACTTTTGAAGTGCACTTCGCGTTCTCTTAGCTGTCGCGAAGTTCACTTTCTTGGAATAGGTAGCTATTCCATGACAGCTATTTTCGCGTTCACTATTGAACTTCAAGTGCACTTGAAAGCTGCCGCGAGGATCACTACTGAAAACGAAGTTTTCCAAGATCGCATTTTTGCGATAGCTGATATAATAAAATATATTTCCACGTAGTGTTCTGTTTGGATAAGCAAGTGCGACATTAATGTCTTTATACCAATAAATTAAACACAATTTAACATGTTAAATGATATCCCCCTCCAAAATAAAAGCATACGAGTAGAATTGTATGTCTCTGTCCCCCGAGCTCTGTCCGAAGGTATTTATGTTTCCGCTTTCCCGTTTCAAAGACAGTTAAACATTTTACTAAGACCTGTTTTCAATTATGGTTCATGAACGGCACCATTTCCCATTTTCAAGTGAATTCTACCCATATTTTTTTACAACGATCCCTTTTCCATCTTGTTCAAGAGGCAAATCCCACTTCCCGCTTATACACCTTTGATACCTTGTTTTGTGGCAGATTTTAAAATATACACGCTGTCAGCTTTTTGTGTGTGTGTTTTTGTTTTGTTTTGTTTTTTGTTTTGTTTTGTTTTTTTTTCTAAATATTTTCCTTTATCATAACCTTTCGAAGAAGTTTTTTTGTTGCCAAATTGCTTTTCATCAATCTTTACAGATAAATATTTGTAAAGTCAGGTTTTTTATTGTGTTGTTTAGAACTAAATCTTTACAAATGACCAAAATAATCTATTTTTTCTAAATATTTTACTTTATCATATCATTTCGAAGAAGTTTTATATGCTGCGATATATTTTTTCATCAATTTTTACATAACATATATTTCAAAAGTCAGGTTTTTTATTGTGCGGTTTAAACTCAGTCCTTAAAAATGACCAAAATAATTCATTTTTTATAAATATTAAACGTTATCATACCCTTTTGAAGAAGTTTTAAATGTTGCGATACTGCTTTTCATCCATATTTACAAAAATATGTTTGAAAAGTCAGGATTTTAATATTTTACTTTATCATAACATTTCGAAGAAGTTTTATATGTCGCGATATAGCTTTTTATAAATCTTTATATACATATGTTTGAAAAGGCTTTCCTTATGCGGTTTATACTAAATCTTTGCAAATGACAAAAATAATTCACTTTTTTGAAATATTTTACTTTTATCACATCTTTCAAAGATGTTTTATGTAAGGTAATCTATGGAAAAATACATATGAATGTTGTGTTGCGACAATTGAAATAAGCACCAATATATAATATTTCCCACTTTTGGAATCATTTTTTTATAATAGATGCAAAGATTTGGTTTCGAGATAAACATGATAAAGGAAAACAGCTAAACTGCAAAATATTTCAGTCTTATAAGGTAATTTATGAAAAAATACATAAAAATATTGTGTCGCGATAATTGAAATAAGCATTAACATATAATATCTCCCACGTTTGAATTCATTTTTGACAAAAGATGCATAAGTTTGGTATCACGAGAAAGGAAAATAGCTATAATGCGAAATATTTCGCTTATAAGGTAATTTTGGAAAAAATACATAAAAATGTTGTGTTGCGACAATTGAAATAAACACCGACAAATAATATCTCCCACTTTTGAGGTCATTTTTAACAACAGATGTTATAATTTTGGTATCGCGAGAAAGGAAAAAAGCTAAAATGCAAAATATTTCAGTCTAATAAGGTAATTTTGGGGGAAATACAATTCATATAATATTTTCGCTACAATTGAAATAAGCATTAAAATATAATATCTCCCACTTTTGAATTCATTTTTTACAAGATGCATAAATTTGGTATCGCGAGAAAGGAAAATAGCTTATGCAAAATATTTCAGTCTCATAAGGTAATTTGGAGAAAAATACATATAAATGTTTTGTCGCGAGAATTGAAATAAGCACCAACAAATAATATCTCCCAGTTTTGGATTCAGTTTTGAGAAAAAATGCATAAATTTGGTATCAAAAGAAAGTAAAATAGCTATAATGCAAAATATTTCAGTCTTATAAGGTAATTTTGGGAACAATTATATATAAATGTTGTGTCGCGACAAATGAAATAAGCACCAACACATAATATTTCCCACTTCTGAAGTTTTTTTTTTACAAGAAATGTATAGATTTGGTATCGCGAGAAAGGAAAAAAGATAAAATGCAAAATATTTCAATCTTATAAGGTAATGTTAGAGACAATTGTTGTGTCGCGACAATCGAATTAAGCACTGACAAATTTTGAGGTCATTTTTGACAAAGTTTATTACATATGAATTCAATGTCTCCAGCATGAACATAGGCCTCGATAAAATACCATTTTTTGAAAGATTTATTAAGAATATAATTTGAAGTAAGTATGGAATGTATAAATAAAACAAAACAACCCTATTATTTGTAATGGCATTTTGGTTTTAATTTATTATCAAAAACAAATTAAAAAGAGAATGAAGTCGTCTAGTTTTCATACTTTTTGCTTAAAGTTAAATTCGTCATATTCATATCACGTGTTTTGAACTGACCAATCGTTAAGAGCAATCCAAAGCTGCCACGAAGTTCACTACAAGTGCACTTTGCGATCACTCCCGCGATCGCATCTTCTTTTCAAATGCACTTGAAAGTGGTCATAAGTTCACTCTAGGCTGTCATGGAATCACGTTGAAGTGCACACGAAGTGCACGCGAGGAACGCTTTTGGAGTGCTATTGGATGGAATGTTGAGTCTGCACCCACCTTAGCAACCATACTTAAAGAGCTTCTTTAATTAGGGACAAACACTTAGTCCCCGAGGGTATTCACCAGCCCAGTAGTCAGTACTTCGGTGCTGACCCGAAAGCCGATTCTATTTGGAACCTTACAATATCTAAATTTTTGTAAATTTTGTTGAAAACTAAGGAGTATCTCCCTCATGCAAAGCTCTGTCCTTAGCTGATTTTGCTTTACATTTAGATCATATTTGTTATTTGTTCTCTATCAGTTTTAAAACATCTTTGAGTTATGGTCTTCCAAACGTTTAGATTTTATCTGCACTGAAGAGACATAAGTTGTCGAAATGCGCATATGCAGAAATTAAATTCACAGTGACTTCGGTATTAAGTTATTTCATCAATCAGATTTCAAAAATATTTGATTCCAGTTTTGGTATATTTCCTGAAAGTCTCAAAGACCACTTATTTTTTGGAATTTTACCTAACAACATTATATCCTTAAATTCTTTTTGTAAAAATAACTACTATCAATAGTTTTATTTCAAAAATATTGGGAAAAATTTTGCCCATGGGGTATAAAACTGGGAGTGTGGTGATAGCTGTCGTTCCGACAACATCTAGATCTTCATTATGTCGTCCCAGACATATTGTTTTGTATTGTTTCTTCTTTTTATTCTTTGTTTTTAATCCCCCAAACGAAGTTTGGGGAGACTTATTGTTTTCGTTGTGTTTCTTATTTTCATTAAGTGTCCCAAAGAGAGTTGAGAGACTTATTGTTTTTGTTGCGTTTCTTATTATTATTATTATGTCGCCCCAGACGTAGTCGGGACGACATATTGTTTTTTGTCCGTTTCTTTATTACTAAAAGTCTTTATTATTAAACGAAGTTTGGGAGACTTATTGTTTGTGTTGCGTTTCTTATTAAGTCGCCCAAACGAAGTTTGGCGACTTATTTTTTTTTTGTTCCGTTTATTAAGTCTCCCAAACGAAGTTTGGGGAGACTTATTGTTTGTATTCAATTCTTCTTATTTTTCTTGTTCTTCTCGTCTTTCCGCCAAATATTTTGTCCACGCATTTTCTCAGAGACTATTGGTTCGATCTTGACCAAACTTCATAGCAAGATGGGTCCTTATCTGAAGTGGTGCAAGAATGTCTTGGAATTTTCAAAATGGCACCGGTTGCCATGGAAACGGCAAAAAAGGCGGGAGAATCAAAGTCGTCGGATTTGGATGAAAATTTACAGGAAGGTTGCTTAGGACATTGGAAGTAAGTTTCCGGTGTCCAAGACTTCAAAATGGCAAAAAGGCGGGAAAATCAAAGTGCTCGGGATTGAATGAAAATTTACAGGAAGGTTGCTCAAGACTTGAGGAATTGGTTTCTGGTCTACAAGACTTCAAAATGACATCCGTTGCCATGGAAACAGAAAAAAAGGCGGGAAATATTGAAAGTGCTTGGAATTGAATGAAAATCAACAGGTTTCCTACGATGCGTGGAAGTGATTTTTTGCTAAGATTTCTGATTTTGGAGTTCGTTTGGGAGACTTTGTATCAGCATCCTGATACAGTTATAAATTTTTATTATTATTATCATTATTATTATTCCTCCCTTTTTTCCGCCGTGAGCTTGTCCACCTGATTTCTCGGAGACCGATGGTCCAATCTTAACCAAACTTCATAGGAAGATGGAACCCCATCCGAAAAGTGCTTTTCGGTTTTGAAATTTTCAAAATGGCCGCCGTTGCCATGGAAACGGAAAAAGGCAGGAAAATTAAAAGTGCTCCAAATTGCATGAAATTTTACATGTATGTATTACATACGTTATGAGGGGAACCACTGCCGAAATATTTTTGAAAAGGGAGTCATACCTTGGTATCGGATATGGGAGCGTTTGGAAGACTTTTGTGTTTCGTTTGCGAACACAGTTATCACTTGTTATTAAGTCTTCCAAACGAAGTTGGGGGAGACTTATTGTTTTTGCTGTGTTTCTTTTTATTATTATTAAGTTACCCAAACAAAGTTTGGCGACTTATTGTTTTCGCCCCGTTTCTTATTATTATGGCTCCCAAACGTGTGGAGACATATTGATTTTGCATTGTTTCTTATTATCATTATTATTATTAAGTCTCCCAAACGAAGTTAGTGGAGACTTATTGTTTTTGCTGCGTTTCTTACCATTCTTATTATTATTTTTCTTCTTCTGCTTTCCGCCTCACTTTTGTCCGAACTAGATCTCGGAGACCATTAGACCTAGGACTTTCAAACTTTATAGGATAATGGCCCAATATATATAGTTGTGCAAGAATTAAAAATTGTTCCAAAGGGGGTTCAAATAGGGTACATTTGGAGGGCTCAAAAAGGGGTGCGGTTTTCCATGACTTTGTCCATCCAATTTTTCGGATACTAGTAATCCAATCTCAACCAAACTTCACAGGATGATGGCACTTAATCACTTAATTATTTATAATTGCGATAGTCTGGAATTATGACAGAATCAAATGCATACTTTTACATTCTTAAAATGTTTGTGCTAGTGAAATGCAGCATTATTCAAAAAATGTCGATATGTCTTTTGATGACTATAAGTTTCTTATATCTTATGTTTCATTACGCGGCATTGAAATTTGAAAACATGATTCATAAAAAAACTGGTCAAATACCCCAATTGGGATATAACCGCATATCCCAATTGGGATATAATAACCTAATTGGGATATAATAGCCCAATTGGGGGTTTCCACAACCTCTTAAAGGTAATTCAATATCTCCTACATCGAACATAAGTTTGGTCACTTTGCCTTATTTTTATTATCTTGGGATACAAAAAAATCACCCCTTCCCGCCAAAATTGCGAAAATGACGTTTTAATGGCTGTCAATTACTTTTAGACAAACAACCCTTGTCAATTTATAGGTTTTAAGGCTAACGTATTTGTTATATATAACGTTTGGAAACAAGACTATCAAATTTTTTTAATTTTGATTTTTTGAAAAATTGAAATTTTCGGAATCTGAAATATTTTCACATTTTTGACTTTTCGACTTGTGGGTCGTAAAAATCTGATTCTATATCTTATTATTGCCAATGTTATAATGATTTATGATATATATCAACAATTGTGTGAAAAAAAAATTGTAGGTTCACAAATGTCAAAATTAGCACCCCTCCCCTTTAAATTTTAGGGAAAATTAAAAATATCTGGGTTCTTAATGATAAAAATGTTCACTATAGCTGACATTCAGAAGACCATTTAAAAAAAAATTTACTTTTAAAATTGTCTCTGTTTTGACCATTCTGTTCGAAATTGTATGCAAAGTGGGAATATTCCGTTCTTAAAGATTCCTGCTGTTTTGTCTCTGAGATATAAATACTCCATATAATTGATATATAACTAGTAAATGTTGATGAATATCGTTCCACTATATCTAAGATATTAGAAAGTATGCTTTTAAACAGTTTAGATTATCAACAGTCCCACACATTGCAAACATACTACCCATTTTCACAAATATTCAAAACAATTTATTTCATTTTGTTAAGCTTCGAAAGCTTGAACGTAATATAAATGTTGAATGACTAATCATTTTCAAACACCAAAATACACAGAGACTTCCATATATTAGAAATAAGGCCATCGACGTTCATTCATTCATTTCTTATTTCCTCAAAGGTGAGATATGATGAATTTTAAAATAAAAGCAATAAAATACATACTAATTACAATAAATGTAGAAAAGAATAATTAAAAAAAGATATATTTTAAAGGAAAAAATATATAAATCCAAAGTATACTGCTATATAATTGTTAAATAATAGCCGGTTGCGTGTCATGCATGCACTGTATTAAAATATCACTTCTACTTATAAAAGGACCTCCAGTACTCAGCAACGCACTGAAGAACGTTGAGATGACATAATTTGACGAAATTGCTAGGTTGTTATTATCTACAAAATCAGTCCTGGGTTTTCTTCCAAGTAAAACTTAAATTAGCATCTCGTTATTGTATTCACTCAGTGCGCAAAACAAGCTTAAATTGTAATTTTCAATTTCCATATTCCACCATACATCACGGATTTGAAATATACACGTATACTCGCAACATCCATGTAAATAAACATACAAAAATATGTTTTTGTACAGGCAACAAAAATTCTCTGACGAGTTTGGTACAATTGATTTTTTTCCAAAAGTCACCAAATGACACTGAAATGTGTATATGTTCAAAACGACAAACGTCACTATCCGATTCAATACTGTTCGACCAAAGGTTTGACTGTTAATCATTCACTGGCATGTTAACAATAGGCTTATACGGTAATTTCTCTGGAAAAGTTCAACTTTTAATATATTCCGACAAATAACCAATTAGTCCATATGTGCACAAAATGTTAATAATGTCAGGAATAAAGCTATACTGAGTTCTTTCACTATCTGCTAAGTATGAGAACAAATGGAGCAGAAAATTTTGTTTAGACAAGGAGGAGTTTTTCAAAGAGTACAATTTCTGGAGAATAAACAATTTTCTTTTATGTATTATACTTATAATCGGACTAAGACCAAGTAAACTTTCACACATGTCGCATCTAGTTGAGGTTTTCAAGTTTAAAATATGTTTGATAATACCATGGTGGAAAAAAATCTGAACTTGATACCTCATGTGACTTAAGATAACACCATTTTTCACATCCATACACTACAATAGGCAAAACAACAAATTTATATAATTTTACCAAAACAGACGGATTTGTTGTGTTTAACATCACCACTTTCATAGCAAAAAACGAATTTCGACCTTTTCTGTAAGAATTATTTGTTATGTCTTTGGTTTTAAAACGTGAATTCAACTCTATCCCTAATTGAAAATAACTGTCTGTTATTGTGGTGTTTTCTCCATCAATACACCACTGGACATAAATGTTTGATTCTCTAACACTTTTGAGAATCGTTATACATGATTTATTCGGGTTAAAACAAAAACGCCATTTTATGGAGTATTCATAGCACACAATGAGAAACCGGAGTGGTGGCAAGGAATGACAAGTCATCGGCATGCACAGGAGCACGACTTCTCAGACTGAAAATGCCTGTATTCTTATTACAGTTTTCTATATCATATATTAAGTCATTTATTAAAGTAATATACAATATATCCGACAAAACACTTCCTTGGCGTACACCATCTAACACCGTAAACTGTAAAAAATAATATGACTGTATCGAATGCATTTTTGCTGTCCAAAAAAGCAACAAAACGTTTACTACATAGTTCAATATTATAAAGGATCGTTTCTTGTAAATCAAATGATGCTGTCAAACAACTAAGATTTTTCTGGAAACCCTGCTTTTCTGGGTTAGGAAAAATTGTTTTATAGATTTATATTAATCTTTTTATGATATGCTCCAGAACTTTTGAAATGCGTGGTAATAGGGTATTGGTCGGTAGCTGTCAGGAGATGTTTTAGGTTTATTGTCTCATTTATAAAGAGGCCCATCATATTTCTAATCAGATGATATGCATCCTTTTTTCTACTTTGCAATTGGAAAAATCTGTTAAGCAATTAATAACATTAGGACCTCCATAAATTAGATGTTCGTTTTGAATTTATTCATGTCTTCCAGCTTTTTTCCGCTTTAAAGTGTTAACTATATCGTAAATTTCGTTTTTTTCTGTACACGATTTTGCAATATGCTGTTCAATATCTTTTTCACGAAATATGAAAAAGAAAGGAAATGGGGTAAATGTCAAGGAGACAACATCCCATATCCAGGTTAAAATGACCCAAAACAAAGCATCTAGGGGTCACCGTACGGTCTTCAACACAGTGAGGAACCTCACACCATATAGCAAGCCGTAAATGGCCCCAAAAAGGTAAAAAAAGTGAATAAATCAATGGAAACAAACCAAATATTATGTTCGAAATGGTCAAGGTTATAGATATTTTCAAAATAATTCATAAATGCATTTGAAATGCTTTCTTGTGTATTGCAATGTCCATCTTTATGGATTATTTCCGGGTTGATTTTTGACGTGTTTGTTATGTTTAATCAATTTCCAAAATATTCTTATGTCGCACTCTGCTGCTTTATTTATATCGTCATTGAACTTCTGCATATACTGCTCAAACGCTACTTGTTGTGCATTTCGAAATGCATAATTTGACCTTTTATAATTTTTGTAAAAATCATATTGCATCCTCCTTGGTCGCTCGTTTTTTACCGAAATTTTTCCTCATGGACCTCTCCTTGTCACGAGTTTTATTAACGTCGGGCGTCCAATATGGTTTGGTGTACGGATTAAACCACACATAGGTATTGTAGAATTTGCTGATGTATGTAAAATTGACACCAGTTCATTGTTTATTACATCAACATCTACATTTTCTGTATTTATTTTATGTTATAAATTATTAATAGGGGATTCCATATTTCTTTGATATGATTTTATTTATTTATCACCGATCTTATGCCATGCAGGAGATTGAATGTTGGAGTTCAGTACAATAAGTGGAGTACATGACAGAGAGATTTCCACAATAATACGTAGATGGTCCGAAGAACTACTGATTGTGCCCTCATCAAGAATTTCATACGACCTCACTTGTTGAGAAGTGCTATTATTAAACAGAAAATAATTCGTCATAGTTTTCTTTGTCATAAACGTATAATCTGACCCTGCATGATTAATACTTCCACCTGCAAATGACATATTATGTCTTTTTATGAATTTTTTCAGTTCATTTGACTTATATTTATTAGAATATTGTGTGTCCTTCCTGAGACAACTAGCATTCAGATCACCCGCTACAATTACACTACCGTAAGTACTATAATGGGAAACTAATGTGAATAATATATTTTACTCATTACTTAATTATCTATTCACTCATCAGAAGGTAGGTATGCCCAAAAATGAATATAGATCCTTGAGACAGAGTTTTAACCTCTAAACCAACAATTCTTTTAGAATGTGTATCAGAAATTCCATTTAATGAAATCTGAAGTGTATTTTTATATAAAATAGAAATGCCACCTTTGCTGTGTTGTACATTATATGTATCTGGCAAACAATCTGTTTTACATATACAATTATAGCCTTGCTCGATTGTAGACAAATAACGCAAGGATTTTTCATGAAGTTTGTGCTCTGAAATTATACAAATATAATTGTTTCGCTTAATAAATGGTTTAAACATAAGGTAGAGGACATTATTCCTCTTACGTTACAAGATAATAACTTTATACTAGACAGGACTAACAAAATAAGAATCAAATAAATTATGTATTTAAAATAACCCATTACCAAAAGTTTATTAATAACCATCTTTGTTCTCCTCATCAGGACCATCGGAAACCCGTTGATTCCTTTCGTAGATTATTACCCATCTCCGACAGTTAACACCTTCCGGCCAAAAACTGAGAGTTTCGGCTATGTATGCACTATTTTCGGCAACATTAAGTTTAGCAGACCCTATTCTAGAATTATATTTTGCTCTTAACAGTATCAAGTAAGTTACATGAACGTTGTTCTTTTCGGGATTAGATATAATTCCCGATCTCGTTGATTTGGAATCGATTCCAGAGAGATAATACATTGCAGTGCGTTTTCGTGTAACGCCCATGAAAACATTTTCATCTGTAGATTTTACGTATATGATTCGAAGTCAAACTCTCCAATTGCTTTGCATTGTTGATTAACCAACTACGGTCAATAACTGGTGATAGTTGTTCTATTTTTGATTTCATCTCAGACACTCTTTTCTCAACTTTTCATTGTCAGTTTTTAGAAGATTGGTTGATTTTTGGTTTAGTTCATCATATTGCTCTAGTTTGGAGATACGTTCTAGAGCTAATTGACTCTATAAGGTAGAATTAAGAATATTATTCGGAATATTCGTACCCTGTTCACTTACGGACTGGCAGTCATCTTTTCTAAAAACCTTCTCAATACCCGTACATATTGAATAAAACAATCTTTTGCGCATTTTTGAGTTGGTGTGCTTTTATTTGTTCTTTTACAGGTGAACAATTTCCCCACCAGGCACCCTTGTATATTTCGCTCTGCTAACTAAAATACTACCATGCCATGTTATAACGTTTTCAGAATCATTTGGCATTTTAATAAGTTTTGCAATTATACATTTCTTTCGGTAGATCTTTCAATATATCATCATGCTACAAAATCTTGATTTGGAATGCAGTCTGCCATTTTAGAACATTGAAACCCTGGGTATTCGATTCTGTAATTGTTTACATATGATATATTGGAACATTGTGGGGTACCTTTCTCTGTAAAATTCTTACAAACTGGCTATTTTGAGGAAAATTCTCCCTAAATGAATCGTCAGCTATTTTGATGACATCACCATTCCTACCAGCAACAATCCTTTTACTTGAAGTCTGATTTAACCAACATAAAGTAGAATTAAATTCGTCCAACGAGACGACACCTCCATCGACGTGTTTTTTTTTTATTTATTTATTTTTTTTTTTTTTAATTTTATTTTTTTTTTAGCAATATTATGTACAAATTGTCTTAAGTTGTCAAAATGTGCATATGCAGAGAATAACTTCACAGTAACTTCGGTAATTGGTTATACAATTATACAAACTGTAATTTAATATTTTTTTATCAATTCAGCTAAAGAAATTCAATTGATCTATTAAATTTGTCATTGTAAGTGCAAACAAAATATGACAAATATGTCTTTGTAATGCAGATATTTGCCAAAGACTAAAAACATATGTACAAAAATATAATTATCTTGTTTTTAAAGTAAATAAAAAGCGACTTTAACTTCTCAGTGCATCAGAAACACTAAACATAACACTTCTAATATTTCCTTAAAAACTAGGTATTTAGCACTGTTTGTCTATAAATTGGTATCAGTATTTATGTCACCACAGACGTGTTGTTATTCTACCTTTCTTCTTCTGATTATTATTTTTTTTCTTCTTTCAATAATTCTTGTCCGAGCGATTATTTTGAAATGGCTGGACCAATTGATTTCAAACTTGGCACACAGTTAGATCACCATCTGAAGTTATTCACAATGGGTTAAAAATTTTCAAAATGGCCGCCATTTCTAAGATGGCCGCCAAAATTTGTCATAATTTCAACATTGTCCGATTTCAACGAAATTTGATTTCTAGGTAGATTTTGACGCTGCGAATGCAGTGGAATCATCAAATGGGAAGTCTGGGGTGACATCGGCTATTGCTTGCAATTGCAAATCTAGTTTTTTTTTTTTTCATTTTTCAGCCTCTCCACTACATACGGTTTTTACTTTATCTTCATGTTAAAAACAGGCAATTAACGGTAAAAAACTAAATGAGACATCGCACTGGTTATAGTATTTTAAGTGTAATAGGAAGACTTAAGTAATTTATTAATAATCTAAAAGTTCTAGGTAATTTTCATGTTTACATATTAAGTATTCAAAGACTGATAAACTAAATCTGTTATATTGGATTTAAGGTACCAAATGACATCATCACATAAAGATCCCATTTTCGACTCGGAATATGAATGAAAAAAGGGGATACTGGATCGTTTTTGATGAACAACTTTGATTTATCGTATTTTAGCTGGAAATTAACAAAGAGATATAGGGAAAATTTTCGCTTTTTCTGACTTTATTTTAAGTTTTGGCGTCTTGAAGGATAGATTTCAAGTCCATAGAATTGGCAAAACCAACAAGACATTCTTGAAGAAATTGCGATTGTTTCCATGTTAAAAAAATGCATAGGTCAAGGTTTGAATTTCGGAGCTACATTTCATGGATCTTTGCTATAGCATAGCATATTGGTAAAAAATATGACATCATATCAAAATTACTGGACGTTGTAGTAATACTATACGGCATCAACGCTCTTATAAACTTTTTGGACAAACGGCTTTCAGATTAGACATTTAATTTACTGTTGTGGTGTAACTTTAAACAGAATTCGCTCAATAATCACTTAGTTTTGGTGCCTCGTGCCTTACTATGTAAAACAAAAGTGAAAAGTAGCAATTATTTAGGAGTGAACTGATTTTGACTTTCAATTTACGTTCTCTTGGTTATTTCTTATCTATCGCCTGAAAAGTTATTTGTTCTCTATCAGTTTTTTTTATGATTTTCAATGCTTTATTTTCATCTGCATTGTTGAGATATAGGTTTTCGAAATGGCCGTCTGCAGACATTAGATTTAAGGTAACTTCGTTATTTTGTAATCGATTACACAGTGACCAAATTTCTCCTCCCCCACTTTTAACGGACGAACAGAAGTACAAACACTAGTGATTCTACGGGGAAAAAAAACTTCATGGTCCTCAAAATATCTGAAAATGCTATAAGACCGTATGTGTCTAGACTGTGATACTTAAAGCGTGAACTCGGTTCACATGTAAGTACATGTACATGTGTAGAAATACGGAGCATACCAAATGCATGAAATGAAGCGTGTTTCAATATCAATTGTTACTTTTATGTACTTTATGTGCACAACACTTCGAAATAATCCATTAGTACTTGACATGATGAATAATTTTACGAGGTCATTTTAAGACCTGACAACAGAAAAAAAAATACCGGCCCCGATTTTTGCTAAATAAATTCTCTGACAAACACTTAGTTTGAATAAAAATTAATTTTGCCCTCACTCTGCTTATCAGAAAAAAATGCAAATTTTCCTTCCGTTATGTATGAAGAAAAGTAATCTGGTCCACGAAGCGCACAAAAACAGTCCAAGGTCGAATGAAAACCACAGCCAACAAACCCTTCCCCAATGAAATAGTAACATTAACTTGAATAATCCGAAAACCAATATGTCCCGCGACGAAGTTGGTGGAAGATTTATGAGCGTATTTCAGGTAGATCGTTGTCAAACCACTTGCCGCCAGGGGATCCAAAATTTTAATCGAAAAAAAAATAACAAAACAAAAAACAACAAATGTTGTGAGGTGCGAATTCTTTTTTAAAACGTAGTGAACAAAATTCCAATTGGGCCCACGGCACTCACATCATCCCAAATCCACGCCTGGATCATGCAGCTTTCTAGGACAGCTTTATATCTGTATGGCTAAACTAGTGAATATTTTTATCTTTTTGGTTTCCTATAAGTAGTTCTCTTCAAACTGGATGGAGACAAGGTACTTCATAAGATTCTCAGTTGTGGCGCATGTGCTTAAAATAGAAAGAAAATTTGGAAAGATAGGAGTGAATTTACATGTGACAAAAAACGCACACGATACATAGAAATTTCAAGTTTATCAACTTGAAAGATGTCTACATCTTGATGTAAAGTTTATAAAGAAGATCCACATCTCCCTTTGCAATGTGCGTATCGTTAGTATTTCTCGAAGTAAATGTGTTTGTGAATTTTTTGTTTGTTTGGAAAATTAATTGAGTTAAAAAGGAATGTTTTATTTCAAGGAAAATGCAAAAATGTCAAAGAAAATACAAAACAGGAGAGATAGAGACTAGAATAATTTTGATGATAAACTATGCACATACATTACAAGTATTAGACCATGTCTTCCTGAGACATATACATGATTCTTGTCGATAGTAGTCCATCTTTGGAGTGCATAAAAATCCGCCAAAATCCGTGCAATATATTCAACTGGCGTTTTTGATAACAGCCATGTATGGTTATCTGGCGAGTTTTTAACTCAAGTAGGAAAAAAGGAAATGGGGTATATGTAAAGGAAACAACATCGCATCTCCATGTTGAAGCGGCCATAAACAAAACATTTAGCGGTCTTCAACATAGTGAGGAACCTCACACCATAGAGCAAGCCCTAAATGGCCCTCCAAAAAGGTAAAAAAGTGAATAAATCAATGAAAACAAATCACATCCAATAACTCGAATATCAAAAAACCAAAATATTATAAGAAGACAAGGACAAGCTAATGACTAACATACTCCTGGACTGGGACAGGCGCAAAATTTGCCGTTGGGTTAAACCCGTTTTTCTTGGATCATATGTTTTTTTTTTTTTTTAATGACACGTGCAACACTGTTAGTTAATTCGCGTAAAACACAATTTCAAATCGCTATATTTCTAATACATTTTTGTTTCAAATCGAAAGTATCACGATAACAGTCCAAGAAGATTAAATATATGAGTTTGTGTCTAAATTATCATCAACAAATAACTCTTCATATGTGCATAAGAAACAGCCAATTTTTAGGCAGAAAGTATCCGATTTTCAAGAATTTTAAAAAAATATAATCGGGAACTACATAAATGTTATTTTATTCAATAGTGGCCGCCATGTTATAATTTCTTTCATAAAGTCTGAGGACGGAATTTAAAGTCTCTTGGTCCGTATGGTAGATTTGAAAACAAATATAACACACCTGGGCACTGTTCCAAAGGACACATTTTGGATTACAGTTTGTAGTTCGATATTATGATACGAACGTCGCAGAGATGATATAGTATAATTTAAGTTTTGTGTATTATAAACGGTGCCCTGTTTACATCATTGATCAGTAAGCAGAATAATATTCCTTTGTTCTTTTCATTCTTTCATTGTTCTTCAGGATGCTTGCATAAATATATTGTTATCCTAAACACACGTTTAAAGTCACATTTGGAAAGATATCGTCAAGTTAACAAACAATATTGACGAAAAATTTTAATCTGAAGACGTATTAGTACTCGGGATAATTTGAATTTGAAAAGCAATATGAAGTTTTCCTGACAGGAAACCTCATAAAAACAAATGAGGAAAAAAAGGAAAACACACACACACACACACACACACACACACACACACACACACACACAAATAAACAATATACTTCAGGTAGAGTCTATATAAAGCACTATAGAGCTGGGTAATTTCTGCGACCTTCAGGTGTAACAACATCTTTGAGTGTACTTTTCGTGTTTGCCTGTTTGTCTTGGTCTTCTTAAAAGAGAAGGGGTGTTGAAGAACATCTGATCCTTGCGTGATATTTTATTCATGGAATCTTTGAGTCCAATTATTTTATTCTCACTTAAACCAATCCTTTATTTTTTTTCGGTCAATGCCGAAAAGTTTCCTTTATATATGTCATCTTCGTTATTTTATCAGCTTTCTCGTGTACTGATAATTTTTCCACTCAATTTCTGATCCTGTATTTATTCATGTTATTCCTTCCTAGACTTCCCCCATCAAAATCAAATGGTCGATCACTAACGTCTGTTTGTCCATTTTAATGTATATGGTATTATAGTGTTTAACACCCGCATTTTTAGTAAAGAATATTGCATAAAATAAGCTTCAGGTAACGGGTACTATTTATGTCATTTTATTATCTCTAATTACCAAATTTCAGACCTCTTTGATACAAGCTGACTTAATATGTAGTCATTTTTTTTTAAAAAATCGAGTAAGAAAAGGATAGTCAGAAGTATATAACTGATACAATTGACATATTTTTTTTTTCAGATAGATTTAATTTTGGTGCACCCAGTGGTGTATTCGGGATTTTTTAATAGGGCGTTAATCCCGAAATCTTTAGGGAAAAAAAGCAATAAACTTCGTACCTTTTGACGATATTTTATGTTGAAAATCATATAAACCTTTCATGTCGCAAACACTTCCTAGTATGAAATACAAGTTTTAAATACAAAAATATTTCATTTTTACGCCTTTGAATCTGCCAATGATTTCGTTGTGTAAATCCGTTTCACATTCTACAAGTAGATTAATTTCTCGTTGGTATTAAAAATGTTTATAGTTAAAACTTCTTCCAGCCAATTCAAATTGTTTTATTTTTTTCTGCGCTAAAATGCACGACATTAAATGAAATTACCCTAGTTAACACCGTAACGTTTCGTTTACGGCTTATCTTATGAACGACAACTCTTATCATTTCTTGTCATTTCGAAACGTCCCAGCTTAAAACTAGTAAGAAGTGTATTTATTTATGTAAGGAGAAGTTGCCTTCTCATATAATATAATAAAAATGGATTGTTTTACTGCAGTAGTGCGTGCGTGTTAACAGTCTAATCTAGACATCAAATATCCACCGATGGTTCCTGTTGAATAAAACGATGAACAGCGAGTTCGTGTTTTTGATAAGTGAACGGTAAAGACTTCCAAAATCCTAAAAAATGGGGGGAGGGGCATATGTAGATAGTCCTATCTGCTACTTAAATACAAGAATAATGTTATACATAAATTTTGAGTAATACAATTCACTTTCAGATGTCAAGATTATGGTTATCTGTATTTGGTTAGCATATTGGTTAAGAATTTTGATGAACAGTCTAACTAGTTTAAAGCTTGTAATGAAAAAAAAACTGAAATACCAAAATTACCATTTTGTATTTAACCTTTGATTGAAAAATCGTGTAACTGAATTTGGGTACATTAAAATAAAAACAGATTGTAATAAAGTTCTATCATAAGACTAAAGAGTAAGATGTTTTTATAATATTTAAATTATAATATTATCCCCAAAATGCTATTTTGTATACAATTTTGCTAGGGGTTGGGTGCAAATATCCGTATCTAAAATCCACCTGATGTTTCTTGTACATTTATACAGTATTTTTAGACGCTTAGTCCATATCTCAGAACAATTAAATTGCAAATTTTCAGATAAAAAGTCAATGTTTGCAAGATATCATAAATTTACAGCAATTTATAAATAAAATCTGAAACACTGAATATTGGAAAAATCTGAGAATCGAAAATTACCATTTTGTATTTATCTTCTTATCGAAAAATCATGAATGTGAATGTGGGTACATAACATATGAATAAATAATAAGATGTTTCTGTTATTTAAACCATATTATTATTTTCATATATTTTTAGAGTGCTGTGATTTGTTAAAAGGTGGTCACATGAATATGTATATTTCTAAGAGTTGCCAATAATACGTGGAATTGACTTTACGTATTGACTTCGTGCTAAAAATAGATCGGCCAGTTTAACATATGTATATTTCTAAGAGTTGTCAATAAAAAGTGGAATTGATTTTACATATTGACTTCGTGCTGAAAATAGATCAGCTATTTTAACAATCAATTTATGTACAAGGTTTATCACTTGAAATAGACTAAATTGCTTTTACTTAATATTTGACTCATTTCATCCAAATAGTGTCATGTTTTTTTTTTTTTTTTTTCTTTATTATCTCTTTCCTTCTAATGTTATTGCTAGTATACGTCAACATCACTTTCATGCTTATTACATTTATAATCATTTATCAAAGTCGTCTTTTAGGAGACAGGTTTATACATGTTATATAAGCTGATTCCAACTTGTTTCTCAATCTTAATTTACTGTTACGCTTATTACGTATGATGTATGCAGGTATATGTGTCATGAATTTAAATAAAAATATGTTTAAACTAAATACAAGGGGTAAAAGCCGAACTGACTCAGTGTAATAAAGATGGATAATTAAAATTAAATGATTAAAAATAATGTTTTCTCACATATGATTTGTTAGTCTAGTCTATATTTATTTGATCTGACGCAATTCCAGTTACAAACCTCTCAATTGAACAAAAGCAAACAATACAAAAATAAGGAGCACTGTTGGCAAAAACTTTATTTTGAAATATTGATCTGCTGTTTTTAAGTTGTATAAGACATGGTGTGTCAATTTCTAGTTCCACTAATTCGAATTTTTTGCGTGATTGTTAGATTCATGTCGTTATTTTAAAATTTTCGAGGCAATTCATTTATCTATAAAAGCTATAAAAATAATATTTGGAAAATAATAAAATGATTGTAGCCTATTGAATTCGGTCAATGTAGAAATTTATTGACATGAGAAAAGGTAATTTGACACTCGGACTTCGTCCTCGGTCAATATCCATTTCTCATGTCAATAAATTTCTGCATTGACCTCATCAATAGGCTATAATTGTATAATATAGTCCCGAAATGTTATTTTGCCCTCAAATATTTTAGGGGGTCATGATAAAAAATTCTGTATCTAAAAGCTGCCTGATGCCTCTTTTACATTTAAAAGTATTTTTTGATTGCAAATGCATAACTTAAGACAATTAAAATTGCAAATGTTCAGATAAAAACTCCACTTATTTTTTTTTCACAAATATTGGCCGAAATCATAAATTTACTCCTTCTTTCGACATAACAACTGTATATTCCAATATTTAACATCATTTTCTAGATAAAAAACAAAAGAATAGACATTTTTTGTTCGTTTATAATAAAAAAAATGGCAAAAATCTGGAGATTTTACGGATCTATCATATTTCATTCTCAAAGAAATTCATTGTAAGACGAAAAGTAACTTTTAGAATTGGGAATCGAGATGCACTATTTGTTCTATGGACCATCAAACTTCAGGATTTTAAAGGAAAGATTCTACATTTTTGTAGGATTAGGGGTTCAAATTTTTGCTCTTTGGTACGTATTTGATATAGAAATACAAAAGTGGGCTCTTTGTGAAACATACGCAGTAAGTGTTGGTCAAAATTTTGAAGCAACTGAAAGAAAAAAAAATGGAGAGAAAAACGAAATTTAACAAAATTTCTGTTGTTCGGTCTACAAATGGGCCCCAGTCTACCATTGCGTGCAGGTTGTGCTCGTGTTAAAATATTTTATTTGAAGATAATGTGTAAACGGACTTGAAAAAAATGGGTGGGTTTTGGAAAAGGGGAGGGTTGCAAGGGGGTTAAATCCATCTCATATACTAGAACACGGTATGTTGGATGTTGACAATTCAAACAGGCTGAAACGAATTTAAGATTATTACTGCAAAATCATTAAAATTATTACAGTCTCAATAACAAGTATTAAAATCATTTTTATAACATTTTGTAAAGCGTCTTCAAGAACCATTATCATCGTTTTTTTT
>MJUU01024029.1:14726-36701 GCA_002080025.1 Modiolus philippinarum
CCCCCCCCCCCCCCGAAGTACAGACCAGCCGCTGGCATTTTGAAAATACCCCCTTTCATATAGGTCCCCAAAAATCAAAATATTGAGAATATAATATCAAGAAAATAAAACAGGCCCATTTGTACCTCTTTATAGGAAGCACCCCCTATATTAGGTCTATGGGGTTTTGGTTAAGTAGTATTAGGTTTTATGTCGGCAGGTATTATTTTCATGACGAAATTAGTGATACCTATTTTGTTGACGAGATCTTATTAAATTTTGAAGAGTTCAGGCTTTAAAATGCAATTCAAGGTTTCGTTTTATTATTTATGATAATTGAAAGCGTCCTTTACATTTCAGGTGCAAATATATGAATTACACACCTCAAAAACCAATGCTAAGGTATTACAAATTGCAATTAACAACACGTATAAATTTAACTTTTTTTTTTCAATTTCTTTTATTACCGGTTTTTTGTTGAATGTGACACCAACTTTTTAGTAGCATGACATTTTTCTAAATTTAAGGCATCGGCCTATAATCCTGTTTTAAAAAGTCGATCACTACGACACTGTTTTTAGCTCACCTGGCCTAAAAGGCCATGTGATGTGAGCTTTTGCCATCACTATGCGTCCGGCGTCCGTCGTCCGTCGTCCTTCTGTCAACAATTTCAAAAATCTTCTCCTCTGAAACCACTGGGCCAAATGTAACCAAAGTTGGTCTGAATCATCACCAGAGTATGGCTTCTCAAAATTTTGTTCGATTAGGCGGTAGGTTAAACAACAAGGCCGCCGTTGCTAAAAATAGAACATGGGGGGTAAATTGCAATTTTTGGCCAATAACTCGAAAACCGTTACAGATATCAACAATATGACAGGAGTAAAAATGATCAGCATGGCAAGATCTACCTGCCCTGCAATTTTGAAGAACATCTGAAAACCCATCTCAGAGTCATAGCCCTTTTTCCGTTAAATTTTCAAAATTTTTGCATTTTTTATTTTTTATTTCAAAAAGTGTAACAGATAGAGGTAAAGTGTAAATTGCAAAAATGTTCAGCATATCAAGGTCTACCAACTTCGAAATTTTGAAGAAAATCCATAAACCCTTGTAGGAGTTATTGCCCTTTTTTCATCGAATTTTTTTAATTTTCGTATTTTTCATCTTTTATTCCTTAAACTATAGAAGATGAAGGTCAAGTGTAAACTGATGAAATGTTTACCATGCTGTGGCGACTTCAGAACTGATGTTGAAAATTGTTCCTTGACCGCCATTTTCAAAATGGCTGCCAAAAAAGGCGGGAAAATTTTACATTTTCCGATTTCAATGAAATTTGGTTTCCAAATTGGTCTTGATGTCACAACTTCAAAACTGATGTTAAAAATTGTTCGTTGACCGCCATTTTTAAAATGGCCACCAAAAAAGGTGGGAAAATTCAACATTGTCCGATTTCAATGAAATTTGATTTCCAAGTAGATATTGATGTTGCGACTTCAAAACCGATGTTGAAAAGTGTTTGTTGACTGTTGACTGCCATTTACAAAATGACGTCTCAATTTCAAAACTGGTTTGAAAGTGGTCCTTAGCAAGAACGTTTTTTTTTTTTGTCAATAAAGCCCAACAAAGAAATATAGTAAAACATGATCAGACTTTAAAAACAGTTCAAAATATTGGAGGTGTTTGAGGTACGAAAGTTTGAGAAACTAAAGATCAACTGTATAACTTACAATGTTACCTTGATTGTGGCAACTGAAAGCCAGGTGAGCGATACAGGCTCCTGGGAGCCTCTGGTTTAAATGCGCCAGGGTCTCCTTTTTCGAAAGATGTATAATGCAGATGTGAGTGATTGCGTTAACCCAAAAAATCGAAAAAAATGTTGCTTCAGCACCCTACTTTTACGTAGGCCATAGTTTACTTTCGGACTTATGGACTTGATCGTTTTGATCATAAGATAAATAAGGAATCTAATATAAATTCGTCAAAGGGGAATTCAAATGACTTTTTGAAAAACAAAGAAGAAAAAAACTACCGGGTAAATCAAATTCATGTTATCATTTCAGATTTGTTTCAATATAACGGCAATATGAAAATAATACAAAATAAATTGTTTTTCGACTTTCTCAATTCGCATCTCGACTTTTTTTATCTCGCATCTCGACTTTTTCAACTCGCATCTAGACTTTTTCAACTCGTATCTCGACTTTTGAAACTCGCATCTCGACTTTTGTAACTCGCATCTTGACTCTTGTAACTCGCATCTCGACTTGTGTAACTCGCATCTCGACTTTTTCATCTTGCATCTCGACTTTTGTAACTCGCATCTCGACTTTGTCAACTCGCATCTCCACTTTGCCAACTCGCATCTCGACTTTTTTAACTCGCATCTCGACTTTTGCAACTGGCATCTCGACTTTTGAAACTCGCATCTCGACTTTCGTAACTCAAATCTCGAATTTTATAACTCGTATCTCGACATTTTCATCTCGCATCTCGACTTTTTTATCTTGCATCTTGACTTTTTAAACTCGCATCTCGCAACTCGACAATAAAAAACCCTCATTTGCAATTCATGACATTGACCAATAAAGATTGGACTTGACAATATGTGAATTTGGTGTTAAATTTTGTGATGTCTGTTCTTTTATTTGGGAAACTATACTAGTCTAAAAATTCAAAAGTTTTTTTTTTAAACAAAATGTTAAAATTTGTTGTTTTAGGCGTCGTTGTCAACACTTGCAGAACATTACACTACCACGTTGGGTACATATACAGCATGGAAAACGGACGTTGATTTGAACTCACCACATCCGAACACACCGCTGACAAAGGACGACAAACACATCCAGGATTATTACAACGCTCTTCAGTACAGTCTTTTTGAAAGCAATCTTCCAGAAACCATAGATAGAACTCAAACACCAAGAGAATGCAACACCAATACCGGAGTCACAGTCGTGGTTTTATCCTCTCCTGTGAAATGTCTTGCAATACTGCTAGAAGGTGGTAAACAATGTCCGAGCGATATGCTCCTGGTAATGTCACCAACATGGCTTGTAAAGGAAAAGTCAAACACGGGCGAAGGTCTTCATTCTTTATTTGTAAAGAAGGCAATTGTTTTTGAAAGAGCTGGGTCTTCTTTCCTTGACGTGTTCACTGTGCCACGAAAGTGTACATATTTGATTAATTTCTTCACTAAAGCATGCACTGATGGCCAACGTGGAGACGGAGAACCCATTGAAGTCGATCTTGACTGTCCAATGTCGAGTTCTTTAAATTTGTGCAAACGGGTAGATGACACACTGCTGACTCGAATTTACATGGCGGAAGCAGGAATTCTTTACCCAGGAACATTAGCAATAGTATACAAACCAGCTTACGACTACAATGTTCCGAATAATGCAAACATCAAAGTATTGAGTCTTGAAACCAAAAGTGGAATTGACGACTTAATAGAAGAGGAACTGAAACATTTTCTTAATTTGTCTAGGATTCAGGCCGTGAACAAGGTATGTAAAACAGAAAAAAACCATTGATTTAGTTGAAAATAGATAAAAATTAGAAACACACACGAAAACAAAAAAAAAAGAAATATAATGTCTTTAGTCCAAGAAACAATAACAAACTCTCCGTCTATTCATGATGGACAGAAGCACATCCTATGTCCATGGAATAATGTTATTAGTCAGAAACGTAAATGAACTGTAAGTCAAAAAGCTATTAATGATTCCTCTGTCATTCAGAATATCACATATGCTCTGACCCTATATATTCACACCATACTGTTTGCCACAACTGCAGACGTTTAGTCCAGGGACAAAAGCACACCTTTTGTTCAACAGGTTAGCACAAGTCCTCTGTTTTGGGGACTTTTTCACACACCTTATCGTAGATATGATAAAATACCCTGCCCTATAGAACAAATACAAATGTAACACAACAAATGTTCAAGAAACAATAAAATGGGCATAGCACAATAACAGTTACGTTTTTTGTGACATTGAGAGAGCAATTAGATACGCGTTACACTTCAGATTTCAAAATATCGCTTTATTGGAGCTAGAAATATTTCGACCGGGCTGCAAATACAATCACAAACGTGGCTATGAAAATGATATTAATGTCTGTTCTTCCGGCTAAATCTAAAAAAAAACATATATCATCAAGAGGTCTCAAAATTTTATCCCCTTAACTGTCGCAAAAAAGGGACACTAAATTACCGACAAAGGAAAACTAGGTAATGTAAATAAAAATGATTGATTGATACACGCACGTGGCTATTCTCCCGTGTAGTCGGGAAAAGACCTCCATTTCATACCTTGGTCTACATGTATATAGCGTACCTTATCAAACATGCCTTCTTCTCCGAGGTATTAGGAGCAATTCATTAAATCTGTCACCACCGTCAGCTTGTGACGTGTATTTATTTTGTCAGCAACACAATGGCAGTTATCAAACGTGGACTGAAACAAACAAAATAGTGTGTAAATTCATATACAATGTAACATGTTGTCATTTTTACGAAGGAACTACAAATTATTGATATCGAAGCAACGAATAAATACTCAGAACATCACTGCATTTGATTGGTAAAGAAAGTCAGGTAGGGACACATTTATTGAATCGACCCATCGACCCTAACAACATACTGCGAGTAACAAAAAAAAAAAAGAAAAAAAAAAGAAAAGGAAAAAACAGCAAAATGACACTAAAATAAAACATCTAAATCAGTTGTTTTTCAAAAAATCAAAATAAAATTTACCAATCAATAATATAACGAATATCTATCATTAAAGTGTTCCCATACATCTCTACGCAGCTTACTGTTTTCTTTTTTAACCCCCAATCTCTGAGAAAACCATGCAAAACCACAAGGTAGGTTAACGGAATGACTTGAAACTTTGAATGTTTGAAGATATTGTTTCATAAAAACATACAATGGGTGAAATAAAAAAAAAATTGGTTGCTATTTTTAGAACACACAGCGCAATCTACGATATTGAATAAAAGGAGGAAAAATCATTCAAATTGCACCGTTTTTTTCCACTTCCGTGTGGTATATTCTCATTGAAAAATTGAAAAGTTTTCAACCCCTGTCTTAAGTCTTTTTAAAACAACATTGTTTGGAATGAAAAAGTGTGTATAGGGTCTGTAAGTCTCGTCATGTGACTCACGAGAATCCACGATAAACAGGCAATTCGAAAACGCTTCCCGCCAAAATATGACGTCTGATGATTATGATGTTAAAATTTTTGTTTGAAACGTCATTTATCTTTGTTTGAAATGTAACTTCCGGGTACAATTTTTGATCCCGGAAGTTCCAAAATTGTACGAGACTTACAGGCCCTATTTAGAATAGTTTTTTTTAATATACTCTTAGAATTGACATTTTTAAAAGAAGGCAAAATTGGTTACAAAGAAATGGATAAATCTTCTAAAGCATTTGTTCGAAGGTCACACTTTCCAGATAGGTTTTAAAGGGGAACACCCAAGGACTATTGTTACCAAGTTTGAACCCAACTTGTCTTTGTTGTCATTAAACGTAACATCTATTTAAGTGTTATAAGATTTTTTTAATTAAAAATTAAAAAAAAACATCTTTTTTTTTAATTTTACGAGAAAAGGGAATAAGTCAAAAATGGGTCATCTAATTTTCTTCAAAATGGCAGGGTTTAAGGATCTTGTCATGCTGGTCATTTTTTATTTCATGTCAGGTTTATGATATGTATCTGCAACGGTTTTTGAGTTACTTGGCAAAACCAGCAATTTACCCCTATGAACAGCGGTCATGTAATGTCCTTGGACTAGCTGAACAAAGTTTTTTATTCGTGAACCCTCTCTATCGATGCACAGCAATCATCTCATCTCAAAAATTGTTATCAGATCCTGGTGGCCGATAAACCACACAAATCAATTTGTTCTCACTCAGAAATTTAACGTCCAACTAAATGAGTATATTCGCGAACAGAAATGCATACACGCACTGTAAATAATCCGTCGTTCACATATAACAATACCCTCCAAAAACCACGTTAGATCGTAAATTGATTTTAACGTGTTACGTTGCACGACGCAATACCATGCCTGCCTAACCTTCTTTTCTAACGTTGCCCTTTTTACTCGTCAACCAGTTTAATCCCCGATAACCATATACTTCGCACATGCGCAAACAGTATCGGAAAAAGAGTAAAAAGGATGCAAAACAACCATGTTTTAATTGTGTTCGTCTTAGTTTAAGAAGGAAATAAATGTTACGAACATGTTTTATTTTGAATTTGCCATTCAGACACTTAAGTAGTATTGTTTTTCTTTCGATTTGGATTTTGAAATTGCATCTGTTTGAAAACGTCAGACTTTGTATTGAGACGTCAAGGACATAGACTTAGCAATAGAAACGGGAAATCCGCCTTCTTTTAGGTCGCTTCAGAATGGAAAATCCCATTTTCTGTCATATTAGAATCGAAATAATTCATGGCAGGTATATGGCTATTGTCATTTAACACTTCATGGGCCTTTATATTCGTAAATTTGACCCCTCGAATATAAAGACCCAGTCCATGGTTATTTGACAATAAACATATACCTGTCATGAATTATTTCTTAATTATCCAATTCTAATGAATGGGTGCGCGCCGAAAAACGGCGGGAGATACTTGTTAATTGAACTGTTGTAAGGGGACAACCATATTTGATTTTTGGAAAGGGGGTGGGGGGCTTGGGCGATTTTGTACATAAATAACCATGGTGCTAGTGAAAATAAAAATTCGAATTCTGCTTGTCATGAAAATAAATAATTTATACAAAGTGTAGCTTACACTGAATTTCTAAAAAAAACTGAGTTAAGGACAGATTTCAATCATTTTTTTTTCGAAAAAAGGTAAATTTCATTTTACTGTAAATTGTACATGTATAAACACAGTAAGTCCGATCAAATCCTTTTGTGCATTTAACAATGAGTTGTTGATAGGTTCCCCTAGAGTTGAAAAATAATTGAGAAATAAAAACAAATCAGAAATCTCAGATTCAGGAGCTTGTGCCAGCATTTTGCAACAGTCCAAAGAAGCTGGCTATGGTGCCTTGTAGAAGATGGTATAGACTATTGCCTGGTAACTGTTCCATCAAGCTGTCGATGCGCAGTGACCATTGAATAAAGCATTAAAAGAATATCGAGCAGCATTGTCCCAGGGTTTATTTTGACCAAATTTGTTTCATCTGGCTCAGTGTCTTGAATGTGTTTTCCTATAAGCCTTTCGTTGTTAAAATGTGATAGCCGCTGGGTGCAATATTGGATTATGAACTCACCTGCTGTGGTTACCCTTTTGGAGGTGACCATCTGATGACCATTGTGATTAAGGTAAAGTAAGTGAGAATCGAACCGTCAATCAAAAGAACGAACAGTTTAATTTGGGCTGGTAGTTTCATAGAAGATTTTATAATGTGTGATTCATAGGGTCCATCATGGATGACTTAGGTGCCCGCCGGATACTTTTACGGGAGGACCATGTAAGGACCATTGGCATTTAGTTTTGTTCTCATAGGGCTGGAGAGAGTTTTAGAGAGGAAGATCTTTGAACGTGCTTTCAGTAGGGACTAATGTTACATTATGTTCCCCGCAAGCAGTTATCTTGGATGGAGTGCGGACCTGTCGGATATAACTTGAATTGGGGTACCCAAGGACAATTTTTGTTCCTATTAATCCAATATAGTTAGGTGATAGGTAGGAGTTTCCGTCGCATGCTACAAAATTGACATATTTTTGCCTCTGGGTTCCACCAAGATCAATGTCAAAAAATTAACTGCGCATCTTCAGCAAATATAATTATCATAGTTTGTCGTAAACATTATATACAGTAGGGTGCAGACATAACCTCTCGTCAAAGTTAACTTGGGGAGCAGTCATGAGAACAGTCCAAAGTTAACTTGAAGTTAACTTTGAGCAGTCATAGAATCATGACTGCTGTGACCAGTCATACAGCCCTGACCGCGCTAACCTGTCATAGAATCCTGACTGCTCTGACCTGTTATAGAGCCCTGACTGCTCTGACCAGTTATAGAGCCCTGACCGCTCTCACCTGTCATAGAATCCTGACTGCTCTAACCTGTCATAGAATCCTGACTGCTCTGATTAGTCGTATAGCTCTAAAACAATACAAGAACTGTAAATACTCAAAATTTAATACAGCGATGGATACGTCCCACATTCCCTATCACGTACGCGCACACGATTCACACAACGAACGCACAAATATTTCTCACGTTGAGTGCAATTTTCTTCAATTTTGCCGTTACCATATCAGAACTATCAGAAAACAGTCACTTCTATGTACTCGAAAATTGTAGATTTCCGTCATTTTGTAAAAAAAAAACACTCCTGTAGTAAATAAAATATCCCGCAAACAGCCACAAACATCAAATATTAGAAGAGGTGCATATTTAATTTTCAACCTACAATATTACAACTTGTTGTAATTTAACCTTAAATATAAAAAAAATTCGTGAAGGTTCCTCGGAACCATGTGTCTCGCCTGCTCAGTAAGGTATCATTATAATCAGGACAATACTAACGTTTATATACTTTCTGTGTTCCAAAAAATAACTGGTCTGTAAGAGTTTCAGGAATCTACCAAAATTGGAATCAAATATTTGTGCAATTTTGGTATTGAAAATGACTGTTTTCACCAAAATGTATTTAAAATGGTATTGTTGCTAGGCAAAATTTCAAAAAATAAAAGACCTTGAAGAGTTTTAGAAAATTTACCAAAATTGGAATAAAATATTTTTGCAATTCCATTATTGATAATTACTGTTTTCATCAATATATTTTTAAAAAGGTATGGTTGCTAGGTAGAATTCCAAAAATCAATTGGTCTTAGAGAGTTCCAGGAAATTTACCAATAATCGGAATTAAAAATTTTTGCAATTCCATTCATTAAAATGTTTGTTTATTTCAAATTCACTCAAAAACCATGGTTGCTGAGAAGAATTTCAAAAATTGCATGTCTTGAAGAGTTTCAGGAAATTTGCCAAAATTGGAATCAAATATTTTTGCAGTTACATTATTGAAAATTACTGTTTTCATCAATATTTTTGAAAAAAAGTATGGTTGCTAGGTAGAATTCCAAAATTAATTGGTCTAAGAGAGTTCCAGGAAATTTACCAAAAATTGGAATTAAAAATGTTTTGCAATTTCATTTATTAAAATGTTTGTTTATTTCAAATTTACTCAAAAACTATGGTTGCTAAGAAGAATTTCAAAAAATTGCATGTCTTGGACAGTTCCAGGAAATTTACCAATGTTGGAACCCTGTTTTTTATTTCTTACGCGTTCAAAATTATGCTTGGCATCAAAGAATTGCCTTATTTTCAAAATTATATGCAAAAATTTCAAAAATTATCGGTCTTTGATATTTTCAGGAAATTTACCAAAGTTGGAACCACAATGAAAATTCCAACAGCTTGTTCCATATCTGCACACTGCATGCAGCAAGGTCCAATTTTAATGAAATTCTGTTTAGATACAAACACTTAATTCACTTTCTTAAGAACTTTTATTTGTGAATTAACATTGAAATATTTTGCAAAAAACTAAGTCCAAATACGCAAAAAATATGAAAAAAAACAAAAAGAAAAATTTCCATTTTTTTCAGCTGCAGATAATTTTCTGACCATCATCTAAGTTTTGACCACTTTTCAATAAATTCCAATAAGATTAAATAGCTTTATTCAACTTCTAAAAAACTTTAATCTGTGGGTTAACATTCAATTTTTTTGCAAAAAAAAAACTAAGTCCAAAAACGGAAAAAATACGGAAAAATGAAAAAAAAATAATTTCAAAATTTTCATCTGGAGGTAATTTTCAGAACATTTTCTATCTTCTGACCACTTTTTATGATATTCCAATAAGATTTAATAACTTTATTCACCATCTAAAAAACTTTAATTTGTGGGTTAACATTTAAAAAAACTAAGTCCAAATACGAAAAATATACGGAAAAATAAAAAAAAATTCCAATTCTTTTAGCTAGAGGTAATTTTCTGACCATTATCTAGCTTCTGTCCAATTTTGACACAATTCTATGAAGATTAAATGACTCTATTCAACGTATGAAAAACTTGTGCAATTGTTGACGCCGACGACGACACCGACGACGACGCCGACGACGACGACGGAATTTGGATCGCTATGTCTCGCTTCTGCAACATTCGTCGCAGGCGAGACAAAAAGCAGATTTTCTTGATTCGATATTATATAGATGCCCGCATTACTTCAGCATGCTATAATCTAACATGAAATATATAAGAAAAAGCAGATTTTCTTCATTCAATATTATATCGATGCACGCAATACTTCAACTTTAATAATTTAACATGTAATATATAAGAAAAGGCGGATTTTCTTTATTCGAAATTAAATCGATGCCTACAATACTTCAACTTCTTGTAATATAATATGAAATATATAAGAAAAAGCAGATTTTCTTCATTCGATATTATATTGATGCCCACAATACTTCAACTTGCCGTAATTTAACATGAAATATATAAGAAAAAAGCAGATTGCCTTAATTCGATATTATGTTGATACCAGCAATACTTCAACTTCTTGTAATTTAACATGAAATATATAATAAAAGGCAGTTTTTCTTCACTCGATATTATATCGATGCCCGCAATACTTCAACTTGCTGTAATTTAACATGAAATATATAAGAAAGAGCAAATTTTCTTCATTCGATATTATACCGATGCCCGCAATACTTCAACTTTGTGTTATTTAACCTAAAATATATAAGGAAAAGCAGATTTCCTTCATTCGATATTATATTGATACCAGCAATACTTCAACTTCTTGTAATTTAACATGAAATATATAATAAAGGGCAGATTTTCTTCACTCGATATTATATCGATGCCCGCAATACTTCAACTTAGTGATATTTAACTTAAAATATATAAGAAAAAGCAGATTTTCTTCATTCGATATTATATCGTTGCCTGCAATCCTTGGAACTTGCTGTAGTTTAACATGAAATATATCATAAAAAGGCAGATTTTCTCCATTCCATATTATATCGATGCCCGCAATACTTCTACTTGCTGTAATATAACATGAAATGCATAAGAAAAAGCAGATTTTCTTCATTCCATGTTATATCGATGCCCGCAATACTTCAACTTGCTGTAATATTGTAATATAACATGAAATATATGAAAAAAAGCAGATTTTCTTCATTCGATATTATATCGATGACCGCAATACTTCAACTTGTAATATAACATGAAATATATGAGAAAAAGCAGATTTTCTTCATTCGATATTATATCGATGCCGGCAATACTTCAACTTGCTGTAATATAACATGAAATATATGAGAAAAAGCAGATTTTCTTCATTCGATATTATATCGATGCCCGCAATCCTTGAACTTGCTGTAGTTTAACACGAAATATATAATAAAAAGGCAGATTTTCTACATTCCATATTATATCGATGCCCGTAATACTTCTACTTGCTGTAATATAACATGAAATGCATAAGAAAAAGCAGATTTTCTTCATTCCATATTATATCGATGCCCGCAATACTTCAACTTGCTATAATATAACATGAAATGCATAAGGAAAAGCAGATTTCTTCATTCCATATTATATCGATGCCCGCAATACTTCAACTTGCTGTAATATAACATGAAATGCATAAGAAAAAGCAGATTTTCTTCATTCCATATTATATCGATGCCCGCAATACTTCAACTTGCTGTACTATAACATAAAATGCATAAGAAAAAGCAGATTTTCTTCATTCCATATTATATCGATGCCCGCAATACTTCAACTTTTGTAATATAACATGAAATATATGAGAAAAAGCAGATTTTCTTTACTGATATTATATCGATGCCCGCAATACTTCAACTTGCTGTAATATAACATGAAATATATGAGAAAAAGCATATTTTCTTCATTTCATATTATATCAATGCCCGCAATACTTCAACTAATGCTGTAATTTAACATGAAATATATAAGAAAAAGCAGATTTTCTTCATTCGATATTATAACGATGCCCGCAATACTTCAACTTGCTGTAATATAACATGAAATATATGAGAAAAAGCTGATTTTCTTCACTCGATATTATATCGATGGCCGCGATACTCCAACTTTCTGTAATTTAACCTAAAATATAAAAGAAAAGGCAGATTTTTTTCATTCGATAACATATTGATGAACGCAATACTTCAACTTGCTGTAATTGAACCTAATATATATATATATAAAAGGGCAGATTTTCTTCATTCCATATTATATCGATGGCTGCAATGCTTCAACTTGCTGTAATTTAACATTAAATCTGTAAGAAAAGGCAGATTTTCTTCATTCGATATTAAATCGATGAACACAATATTTCAACTTGCTGTGATTTAACCTAAAATATATAGAAAAGACAGATTTTCTTCATGAATAGTACATCAGCCCAAAACATGTGATACTCTGTATGTTTATATGTTAATATTTCTTTAAAGTTGTAAAGTTGCAGTTGTAAAAATCTATATATATAAAATTATCTTTCAAAAAATAGAATTAAGGGGACGACCAGTTGATGTTCAGGGGTGGGAATTTGGCGATTTTCTGAAAATAAATAATTTGATCTTGGTCCCAGCTGGGACTTATATTAGTCCCGGCTAGGTCCCAGAGAAAAAGAATTAAATATCTTAATCCTACTTGTCGTGGAAATAAATAATTTATTTCGAAATTTTCATGAAAATAAATAATTTTTCTACGCAAAGAAAACGGGCAAATTATTCAAATGTGAACTTTTGAATGAAAGTAGTAAACGCACGTTACACGATACACGCAATGAACGGAGAACGATGAGCGCTAATTATATTTTGGGAATGTTGAACGTTTCCATTGCTGTAAAATTAAAGTAGTCAGGGTTCTATGACAGGTCAGAGCAGTCAGGGCTCTATGACCAGAACAGGTCAAAGTAGTCAGGATTCTATGACCAGAACAGGTCAGAGCAGTCAGGGCTCTAGAACACTTCTAAAGTTAACTTAGAGTAGATTTTATGACTGCTCTATGACTGGTCCAAGTTAACTTAATAATGGTCCTAAGTTAACTTAGAAGAGCTTTTATGACTGGTTTAAGTTAACTCGGCGAGAGGTTATGTCTGCACCTTACAGTATCTTTCCGCTTTTTCTTTTTTTTTTTTTTTTTTTTTTTTTTNATCCAAACAAAGCGAAGCCGAGGATCTGATAATCCTTGAGGATAATCGGGACGATCTGCAAAAAAGCAATATACGAAAATTAACGATTGTTAATAGACTGTTATAGGCCCACCTACTCGGGCTTGTAAAGGGTTACTAGCTAAGGGAGGTGCCTCTATTTGTTTTTACTTCCATTTGTTTCAAAGTTATACCTACATGTAATTTTTTTTTCAAAGTTTGTGATTTATAAGTATTCTAAACCGTATGTTCTCGTAAACTTGATAACGATAACATAGTGAAGCACTGTACTTGATATCATGATAATTTTAATTAAGTTTTACCCTAGACTATAATTGCATCAATATACCCGACATATAATACAATATAATGCTTATACTGCGTGTTTGCTTCCTGACTAGAGACGATATCAAAGCATTACTGCATTACGCTTTGCCTCTCAGCGGATTGTTGACAGTGCACGAAAAGAACTTTAAATATTTATGGACTAAGTTTGTATTTATAAGCAAAAACAGTAAGTAATGAACGTATACACTCAGTGATTTGACCATAGCGTATTTCCATAACAATAAACATATCTGTCATATTCATAACCCCACATTGTTAACGTATACTTTACGACTGGAGTTTGTCTCTCCTGCAGTGTGGAGTCCGTAAAATGATTCCCCATGCGAGAGATGTATGCTCTCTATATTTTTCAGTTATGGTGTACTTGTGCGTGAGAGAATTTCTCATATGGATAAAACTATTGATACTTTCAAATTTTGGCAATTATTTTTGTAATTTTCGAAATGTAACCCAGACCACCTGTTTTAAGTGCCCATATCTCACTATTTTATAACGCCAAGTTTTCTTACATTGGACTTGATGAGTGCCCTGTGTTTGTCTATATGTTGTAGTTGTCCACTAGCTAAAGACACTAGTGCTTTTGTCGGGCAAAGGATGACAGTGATTGTAAGAGCACTTTGCCAGTTTAATTGATGTTTGTTGACAATCCCGCACCCATGACCAAGAAAGACATGGATGTAGCGTTGCTCGACAATTAGCAAAGAGGTGCTAGGGGCCGTCTTGAACTTACTATGAGGTATGAGCAAAGCTCATTGTTGAAGGCCTCGTGGTGACTTCAAGATGAAGAACAACAATAAAAGCGTTGTTCCTTTGCTTGTTTTTTACCATGTATTTGTAGAGACTTTGTCTCATGTGCATTTACTCCATATCCTTTTATTCTCCACTTATGTTTATTGTGTTGGCCGATAACTGCTTAAGGTAGATAGACAGTAATATTCATATCCATGAGATTTTGCTGTAAGTCGGCACAATTGAAGAATCAATCCTACTTACCCAAAATATACAATAAAAAGTATGGGTCACCATGCTTGTTTTTTCTAGAATTGAGATCAAAGTTTGCTCATTTTTAGCCATTTTTCACCTAAGTTTACAACGAATGCACGGGGAAAATATGGACAGGCAATTTTTAGCTTAATAGAAATGAACTTTTTATCCATGAGAATTTGAAGTATTTTTGTGAACAGATAGTTTATGATGTAATTTATTGGTTACAATTAAAAAATGAATATGTCACCATGCTTTTAACGGAGATATTTTACAAAGTTTCCGGATGAAACATTATTTTCGGGAAAAGGGAGTTAATTCGCGACAAAGTAAACGAAATATGACGTTTCACATTTGTCATTCAATTGTGACGTCACAAAGGAAAAGCCGTCAAATTTACTGTTCCGGCCCGAAAATCAAACCTACCCCGTACCCGACTCTTTATTTTTCTTATGCGCAATTGCATTGCGCAGCGCAACAGTGTCTATCTACCTTAACTTAGGATTTTTTATTTGATGTCAGCCAAACTGTAAGCCAAAAAATATCGTCAGCTGAGTGTACTTAATAAATATTGAAGATCAGAAAAATCTAGGGGGAAACATAAACTTTGAAGATTTATGTTTATATATATATATATATAGAAAAAAGTGCTTTCAACAAATGTTATGTACACATTAGGAAAGTAATAGCAATGGCGGAACCAGGAGAGGGTTTCGCGGATAACCCCTTTTTCTGGAAAATGTTTTAAAATTTCGAGCAGAATTGGGTTAAAAATTGACCCAAAAAAAAAATGGCAAAAAAGAAAAAAAACTGGAACCTCCCTTTTTTCTGGAACCCCGTCGGAGCCCCCATTTTTCAAAGGCTAGATCCGCCAGTGAATAGGTCATTAGTGCATTGAGTATATGTGCCAAAAAATCAACTGCTTAATAGCTGAAATAAAAGCCTTTATTTGTTACTGCGAAGAGTTGTCGCTTTGGGGAAATTACATTGTCGTATAGAGTGAACTTCGAGTTTTTCTGGAAATTAATTGGACTCTATTTAAAAAGTTCATTCAAAGATCCTCTCCTCTGAAACTGCTTGAACAATCGCAACCAAACTTGTTGACAGTTGTCTTTTTTTTCGTACCAATTTTTAGGTTTGTAATTTAGATAGCCACCAGCAATTGGAACCAAACTTGACCACTGTAAAAAGATGTTTGCACGTTAAACAAAATGACTACTGGTTGGAAGCATGATTTCTTATTGGACCATATAAAAAGACATTCAGAGATCTCTTTTTATACTTTTTACCAATTGATACCAAACCTGTTCATTATGGCTTTTGTATTATTGTCACAGACATCGGGGTAAGTCCATTATGGTTACCAGTGGAAAATATAGTTTAATGTAGTACAGTATGGGAATACTTCCAACGATTTAACCCTTGGGCAAATATCATAATAGATTTTAGATGTGATAGGCAGGAAGATGGCCATGTGTGAGGAGCATACTTTAAATTGGACCATTTGTGAAACCTCCTTCGGTCGACTTTTAGCTAAACTTAGTCACAATATTCTTTAGACAGTTCCCTTCAGAATGATACCTGGCAGATCAGACAACTCATCCAAGATAACCACCAATGGGGTCAAAGTTTAGCATTGGCACCTACATATACGGAAAAACCTATAGGAATCTTCTGTGACAACAACAAAACAGTCAAAATGTTCTTCAGATTGTATTTGACAATTCCGCGCTTAAACAAAATTGGCCCAAGTATGGTTTACGTTTTAGTAGTTCCAGTCGCACTATAGCAAAAATCCATAGATCCTAACTTAAGTTTTTTTGCAACACATTGTGGTTTTCCTACCCATAATCTAACCAGATCCCTTATTTACCCTAACCTTGACTCTAATTTAACCCATACTCTATCCATAATGTAAACCTAACCCTAACGTACCCTACCCCTAACCATTATGTAAGCCTAACTCTAATCCTACTTTAAAATTTATCCTTAATCTAACCCTCAGGGGCCGATTGTTCATCTGCGCGTTAAAATAATGAGTATGTTAAGCCTAACGTGCGGTTAAATATTCAAAGACATGACGTCGGATATAGCTACCCTCATTCAAATTATACATATTCTTATCATTCCTAACTTCCTTTCTACAACTGAATGAATTTAAATGTTAACTATAATATATCAAATTAAAGCTTAATAAATATATTGAATGGTGAGATAAGATAATTCAAGAGAAACGATTCTTCGTTACAGTTAGCTGTCTCCGATATTTATGTTAGCGTTATTTTTGCCGTTGTCCCATGTAACAAAAGACATTGAATAATGGTGATATTTTGATCATATATCTTCGAAAATTCTGCGTAGATGTTTGCAGTTGGCATAAATTCTGAAATGTTGTAAGCTTGCTGGTAGTCTCGGCAGGAAGGAACCGTTGAAAATGTAGATGAAATCCACGGTAGAGCTTTGTCCCGTCTGCAAAACTATTTTTAGTTCAAAATTAAACGGTGAGAAGATAAAAATTGCATCATGTAAGTGAAAAACACAATATGCTATGATTAAGTACTTTTATAATCGGTACAGAACTTCGCAACGTTTCCCTCAGGTATTTGTAGTAGTACCCAAACCATAGATTTCTTTTTGTCTAGCAGGAATGTCCCTCGCCTTATAGTTTAGGGTCACAAATGCTTCAGTGTCTATATATCATGCAAAATACTAAAAGACCAGTTTTTTTTATCCTGGCTTTTCGTATAAAGTACTGAAAAAACACATTTCAAATACACCAAACATGTAAGCTGTTCTCATTAATTGTCCGAATTATTAAATTTTTGAAATGTCTAGCGGAAATGTCCCTCTTTTACTTTTTTGACGTTTTATCTATGAATGTCAGCGTTTAAGTAACGTACTTGAAAGTTAATGACCAATAGACATCATATTCTTCTATGCCCTCTTCTATGTTTAAATGGTATTTTTTAACTGAAGCACAAATTTTCTCCCCTACTTATTTTTCGAACACATCTAAATACAAGCGTTCTTTCATTTTCCAAGGATAAAATGCATGGATATCGATGTAAATTTTTTAACAATAAATTTCGGACAGTTGGCGTGCTTTAACATATTATTGTAGTCGGTTATTTGCAATTGTGTTGCAAATTCTATGAAATAAAAAATAGCGGTATTACGAATTCGTTTAAAATAAGTAATGAAAAATATTACAATATGTATAGTTTATAGCCGGAAAAATAAACAATTTTACTTTTTAACCGACTGTCCGGAAAAAGTAGACAAGATTGTCTATTACTGATCATTATTCTGACCACTGAAATAAATAATATCAATTATATAAGTCCCGCCACGGAATTAAATTGTTTGCTGAATAATCTTCTGAGTATTTGGCAGCTTCCTTAAACAATGTATCATGCTAATTATCAAGCCACACAAATTTATTATTTATTTATTTATTTATTTAACAAAAAAAAAAGAAGAAAAGAAAACTCGCGTTTGGGTAAAAAGTCTGAGTGCCCGTACCTGGGCGTCTAGATCTAAACCGGCGAATAACACGGACTCCACAGTTCTCTAAGAGCCCGCGGCCCATGTGTATGGACCCCGGAGCTCAGTAAGTTGAGCCCGGATCCCTTGTGAGAGAAGCCCGAAGCCCAAGCATTGGAGCCCGGATTACTAGTGTTTGAATCCGTAGCCCCTACTTCCAAAAGGTTTGAGCATAGAGCCTAGAGCCCGTGTTATTCTCCAATTAGACAATGAAACCTGTCAGGAAACATAATTTTCTATCATTTCATTGTCGAATAAACACATATTACCCAATTCTAACTTGTCGATTCGATTGATATTTAAACATTGCAGGTACGTTTATATCGTATCAGACGGGCATTAATAAATTTCAAAAATTCTTCGAAATATAAAACGAAATTTTCATGATCAACTTTTCATGATTTACAATCTCACTACGGTATTCTTCGAAATATAAAACGAAATATTCATGATCAACTTTTCATAATTTACAATCTCACTACGGTATTACCCTTTCTTTCCGATAGTAGCATGCCAAAAAAATGGTGGTTTTGAAAGTGGGTTTCATGTTGATAATAATAATAAAATCACTTTAATTGTATAACTAATATCTATTTCATAACATTTTTTGACTTTGTTTTGGTTCCGGTTGTTGCAACGGTATTCATTTGGATATGGCGAAGCTTTCCGTGTTACAGGGGATAGCTGGTTTTGATCAAGGATTTTATTTACACGATCCTTTGAATTTGAAACTTTTGATTTTTATAGAGCAATGACGTTTTGGATAGTCATTCATTTCTTTGCAAATGTGTTGTCTGTGTTTACGAGTAATAAATCTGATGAAGCCTTAGAACGCTGTCCCCAAACACACATGACGCGATTACAACAATAAAAACAATGAAACTGTTCCAGGAAGGTTTATAGGTATTGTGCCTTGTCTATTATGGGTAGTCTAGTTGGCAGGTATACCCAATGTTTGATTGTGGCAGCCATCTTGTCCGCTCATTGTATACAAATAAGTCTGAGAGAGCTGTCCAGTCCTTGTAATCATTCAACAACAAAAGTTTGATTCTAATTGACAAAATAGTTCCAGACAAAAATATTTGGAGTGGCCTGATCTTTTTGGCAGACGAGTCATTACAAAAAATTGTGAAACTGATCTCTATTTCAAGTCTGATTCTGATTGGGCAAGTAACTCTATACAAGATTTTGGATAAATTTTCATCAGGTTCAAATGTTGAACTAAGTTACTAGCTTGGTACCTTCTTGGATAACGGACAGCTAGACCTTAAAGTAATAGTCAATATCTCTGAAATAACATCCCTACTATGCATGTTTAGTTTAAATCCGTTCCGCGGCTCTCCAGAAAAGTTTTGATTGTATTTTTAGTTGACTTATCTAATTTCATTTTCTATGGGTTCTAATGTAAAAAAAAAACTTGCTGGCCTCATCCTTTAAAAATGATATAAGTCTGGAAAATACCTTTTGAATCTGAATATATCTGATCGAACATTTTTTCCAGGATTAGATGTTCCAATTTTAAAATACCAGTTGAAACAGGTAGGTGCAAAATATTCCATTCAATGAGCGAGTTTGTAATTTATGTCAGTTGCATGTAGTCGGTGATGAGTATCATTACTTATTCCTGTGTGATCATGATAAAATAAAATCTTAACATGAAAAAAATTTACACAACTTTTATTATAAAATGAAAGGGTTTTGTCTTTGTGTAACATATCAATACTGACTAGCTTGATTAAGTTTATAAGACAAATTGAAAAAAAATGAATCGTAATCTTTGATAATATATATGCTCTTTAGCTCACCTGACCCGAATGGTCAGTGTGAGCTATTGTAATCACTTGGCGTCCGTCGTCCGTCGTCTGTCGTCCATTCGTCGTCCTTTAACTTTTCACTTTTTCAACTTCTCTTCTGAAACCACTGAAGCAAATTCAACCAAACTTTACAGGAATAATGTACTAAAGGTCCTTAACAAAGATTGCTCGTCCCGATCCGATGAAAATATTACTGCCAGCACGGAATATAGTTTAAAATTGGACCCTATGGTAAAAATTACATTTTCATCTTCTTCTCTGAAACCTCTGAAGCAAATTCAACCAAGCTTTACAGGAATGATGTACTAAAAGTTTTTACAAAGTTTGCTCATTTCGTTCCGATCCGATAAAAAACATGTCCGCCAGCATGGATCTTAGGTTTAACATTGGACCCTATGGGAAAACACATTTCCATCTTCTCATCTGAAATTACTGAAGCAAATTCAACCAAACTTTACAGGAATGATGTGCTAAAGGTCCTTAAAAATCAATGCTCATTTCGTTTAATTCCGATAAAAAACATGGCCGCCACCACGGAACATAGTTTAACATTGGACCCTATGGGGAAATCACTATTTCATCTTCTCCTCTGAAATCACTGAAGCAAATTCAACAAAGCTTTACAGAAATGATGTATAGAGGGTTCTTTATAAAGACTGTTCATTTCGTTCCGATCCGATAAAAACATGGCCGCCAGCGCGGAACTTAGGTTTAACATTAGGCTCTATGGGAAAAATCACATTTTCATCTTCTCCTCTGAAACCGCTGAGGCAATTTTAACCAAACTTTACAAGGATAATATACTGAAGGTCCTCAACAACGAATGCTCATTTCGTTTGGATCCACATATTATTCAGTGTATTAGTATACACCAAGTCATTCGATAATTCGAAGTAAAGAAATGTGGGATCAAGTATTTCCGGATAGACAGAAACTTCAAATGTAGAGATCGTGCGTGAAGAATAATCTTGCAATTTGTTTTTTAAGTATGACGTTAACTCATGTTCTTTGTTGGTACAGTCGCCTTCCCCCTTACGAACTGAAAACAGCCTCCAAATGAAATATCCCTCGTGATACATATGGAACCGGGGGCAAGGATATATTCACCCCTTTCCGAACATCATATTCCTTTGCCTGTTCAAACTTTCCGGTCTGTTTTTTTATTTCAATTTATCGCGTATTTACATTTTACTTTTGTTGTGATATTTATGAAATATAGCTGACTGAATGTTACATGTACACAATTATTCAAAAGTGCATTTAAGTCCAATTGTATATGGCAATTCCTAGAGAACCACAAAAATTCAAATTCAAATGCACTTATGTCGTTAACGCTAATTTTGATTGGATGGCTTCAAAATTTTTGGGGGTAAATATCCACGACTTACCGTTGGAACCTATAGAAACGTTATAACGCAGAGGGGCGTCAAGTTGGTTACTTATTCCTTATTCCTTGTTCGTTACTTATTCCTTATTCCTTATTCGTTAATCATTCGTTACTTATTCCTTATTCCTTCTTCGTTACTTATTCCTTATTCGTTACTTATTCCTTATTCACATTTTTTTATTTCCGATATCATGGATATGGCGTTATTATTATTGCGTTAAATATTTATAGAAAGCGGAAGTAAATTGAATTTATAAATCCTCTGCATTTCAAGAAAACAAAAAAAGAAGATGTTAACTGTCATTACCATTGAAAAATTACTCTAAATAGTGTAAGGGTAGAAAACGAATATGTAACAAATAAGGTGAAGGGTATAAACATGTAAACAAGTTGGATTCACAAGATATCAGGCGCGGATTCATAGGTGGCCTCACCCGGCGTACGCCTCCCCCCCCAATAAAAGGAGGGGGAGACAGGTATGAACATGCAAACAGGGTTGATTTACACTTATAGCACAGCCTAGCACTATTCGCAAGAAAAATGCATTCCCGAGTTGTAACGGGTCGAAAACTAATAAATAACGAAAAAGGAACGAATAAGTAACAGCGTTCCAGGAGAGACTGGAGACGGATATAAACATGCAAACAGGGTGGATTCACAACTAAAAGCACACCTCTACCACTAAATACCAGAAAAAA
>MJUU01024029.1:37312-50912 GCA_002080025.1 Modiolus philippinarum
GATATAAACATGCAAACAGGGTGGATTCACAACTAAAAGCACACCTCTACCACTAAATACCAGAAAAAATGCATTCCCTAGCTGTAACGGGTCGAAAACGAATAAATAGCGAATAAGGAACGAATAAGTAACAGCGGCCCATGAGAGAATGGAGACGGATATAAACATGTAAACAGGGTGGATTCATGACTAAAAGCTCATATCTAGCATAAAATACCAGAAAAAATGCATTTCCGAGTTGTAACGGGTCGAAAACGAATAAATAGCGAATAAGGAACGAATAAGTAACAGCATTCCAGAAGAGAGTAGAGAAGGATATCAACATGTAAACAGGGTGGATTCAAACCGACAAGTACAACCCTAGCACTAAATACCAGATAAAAAGCATTTCCGAGTTGTAACGGATCGAAAACGAAGAAGTAGCGAATGAGGAACGAATAAGTAACAGCGTTCCAGGAGAGAGTGGTGAACAATATAAACATGTAGACAGGATGGATTCACAACTACAAGTACAATTCTAGCACAAAATACAAGAAAATATGCATTGCCAAGTTGTAACGGGTCGACAACTAATAAATAGCGAATAAGGAACGAATAAGTAACAGCTTTCCAGGAGAGAGTGGAGAAGGATATAAACATGTAAACAGGCTTCATTCACAATTACAAGTACAACTCTAGCACTTAATACCAGAAATTATGCATTTCCGAGTTGTAACGGGTCGAAAACGAATAGATAGCGAATAAGGAACGAATAAGTAACAGCGTTCCAGGAGACAGTGGAGAAGGTTATAAACATGTAAACAGGGTGGATTCACAACTACAAGTACAATTCTAGCACTAAATACCAGAAAGATATGTATTTCCGAGTTGTAACGGGTCGAAAACGAATAAGTAGTGAATAAGGAACGAATAAGTAACAGCGTTCCAGGAGAGAGTGCAGACGGATATTTCTCATTTAAACAGAGTTAATTTACAACTAAGAGCACAACTCTAGCACTAAATACCAGAAAAAATGCATTTCCGAGTTGTAACGGGTCGAAAACGAATAAATAGCGAATGAGGAACGAATAAGTAACAGCATTCCAGAAGAGAGTGGAGAAGGATATCAACATGTAAACAGGGTGGATTCAAACCTACAAGTAGAACTCTAGCTAAATACCAGAAAAAAAAAAGCATTTCCGAGTTCTAACGGGTCGAAAACGAATAAATAGTAAATAAGGAACGAATAAGTAACAGTGTTCCAGGAGAGATTGGCGAAGAATATAAACATGTAAACAGGGTGGATTCACAACTACAAGTACAATTCTAGCACAAAATACCAGAAAAAATGCATTCCCGACTTGTAACGGATCGAGAACGAATAAAAAGCGATAAGGAACGAATAAGTAACAGCGTCCCGGGAGAGAGTGGAGACGGATATTAACATGTAAACAGGGTGGATTCACAACTAAAAGCACATCTCTACCACAAAATGCCAGAAAAAAATGCATTCCCGAGTTGTAAGGGGTCGAAAAATAATAAAAAGCGAATAAGGAACGAATAAGTAACAGCGTTCTAGGAAAGAGTGGAGACGGATATAAACATGTAAACAGGGTGGATTCATGACTAAAAGCTCATATGTAGCACAAAATACCAGAAAAAATGCATTTTCGAGTTGTAACGGGTCGAAAACGAATAAATAGCGAATAAGGAAGGAATAAGAAACAGCGTCGCGGGAGAGAGTGGAGAAGGATATTAACATGTAAACAGGGTGGGTTCAAATCGACAAGCACAACCCTAGCATTAAATACCAGAAAAAATACATTTCCGAGTTGTAACGGATCGAAAACGAAGAAGTAGCGAATAAGGAACGAATAAGTAACAGCGTTCCAGGAGAGATTGGAGAAGGATATTAACATGTAAACAGGGTGGATTCACAACTTCAAGTAGAAATCTAGCACTAAATACCAGAAAGAAATGCATATCCGAGTTGTAACGGGTCGAAAACGAATAAATAGCGAATAAGGAACGAATAAGTAACAGCATTCCAGAAGAGAGTGGAGAAGGATATCAACATGTAAACAGGGTGGATTCAAACCGACACGTACAACCCTAGCACTAAATACCAGAAAAAAGCATTTCCGAGTTGTAAAGGGTCGAAAACGAATAAGTAGCTAATAAGGAACGAATAAGTAACAGCGTTCCAGGAGAGAGTGGAGACGGATATAAACATGCAAACAGGGTGTATTCACAACTAAAAGCACAACTCCAGCACTAAATACCAGAAAAAAATGCATTTCCGAGTTGTAACGGATCGAAAACGAAAAAGGAGCGAATAAGGAACGAATAAGTAGCAGTGTTCCAGGAGAGAGTGGAGAAGGATATAAACATGTAAACAGGGTGGATTCACAACTACAAGTACAACCCTAGCACTAAATACCAGAAAGATATGTATTTCCGAGTTGTAACGGGTCGAAAACGAAGAAGTAGCGAATCAGGAACGACTAAGTAACAGCGTTCCAGGAGAGAGTGCAGACGGATATTTTTCATTTAAACACAGTTGATTTACAACTAAGAGCACAACTCTAGCACTAAATACCAGAAAAAAATGCATTTCCGAGTTGTAACGGGTCGAAAACGAATAAATAGCGAATGAGGAACGAATAAGTAACAGCATTCCAGAAGAGAGTGGAGAAGGATATCAACATGTAAACAGGGTGGATTCAAACCTTCAAGTAGAACTCTAGCACTAAATACCAGAAAAAAAGCATTTCCGAGTTCTAACGGGCCGAAAACGAATAAATAGTAAATAAGGAACGAATAAGTAACAGTGTTCCAGGAGAGATTGGCGAAGAATATAAACATGTAAACAGGGTGGATTCACAACTACAAGTACAATTCTAGCACAAAATACCAGAAAAAATGCATTCCTGACTTGTAACGGATCGAGAACGAATAAAAAGCGATAAGGAACGAATAAGTATCAGCGTCCCGGGAGAAAGTGGAGACGGATATTAACATGTAAACAGGGTGGATTCACAACTAAAAGCACATCTCTACCACAAAATACCAGAAAAAAAATGCATTCCCGAGTTGTAAGGGGTCGAAAAATAATAAAAAGCGAATAAGGAACGAATAAGTAACAGCGTTCCAGGAGAGAGTGGAGACGGATATAAACATGTAAACAGGGTGAATTTATGACTAAAAGCTCATATGTAGCACAATATACCAGAAAAAATGCATTTCCGAGTTGTAACGGGTCGAAAACGAATAAATAGCGAATAAGGAACGAATAAGAAACAGCGTCGCGGGAGAGAGTGGAGAAGGATATTAACATGTAAACAGGATGGATTCAAACCGACAAGCACAACCCTAGCACTAAATACCAGAAAAAAAGCATTTCCGAGTTGTAACTGGTCGAAAACGAATAAGTAGCGAATAAGAAACGAATAAGGAACAGCGTTCCAGGAGAGAGTGGAGACGGATATAATCATGCAAACAGGGTGTATTGACAACTAAAAGCACAACTCTAGCATTAAATACCAGAAAAAATGCATTTCCGAGTTGTAATGGATCGAAAACGAAGAAGTAGCGAATAAGGAACGAATAAGTAACAGCGTTCAAGGAGAGAGTGGAGAAGGATATTAACATGTAAACAGGGTGGATTCACAACTTCAAGTAGAAATCTAGCACTAAATACCAGAAAAAATGCATTTTCGAGTTGTAACGGGTCGAAAACGAATAAATAGCGAATCAGGAACGAAGAAGTAACAGCATTCCAGAAGAGAGTGGAGAAGGATATCAACATGTAAACAGGGAGGATTCAAACCTACAAGTACAACCCTAGCACTAAATACCAGAAAAAAGCATTTCCGAGTTGTAACGGGTCGAAAACGAATAAGTAGCGAATAAGGAACGAATAAGTAACAGCGTTCCAGGAGAGAGTGGAGACGGATATAAACATGTAAACAGGGTGGGTTCACAACTGCAGGTACAATTCTAGCACAACATAGCAGAAAAAAATGCATTCCCGACTTGTAACAGGTGGAAAACGAATAAAAAGCGAATAAGGAACGAATAAGTAACAGCGTCCCGGGAGAGAGTGCAGACGGATATTAACATGTAAACAGGGGGGATTCACAACTAAAAGCACATCTCTACCACAAAATACCAGAAAAAAATGCATTCCCGAGTTGTAACTGGTCGAAAAATAATAAATAGCGAATAAGGAACGAATAAGTAACAGCATTCCAGGAGAAAGTGGAGACGGATATAAACATGTAAACAGGGTGGATTCATGACTAAAGGCTCATATGTAGCACAAATACCAGAAAAAATGCATTCCCTAGCTGTAACGGGTCGAAAACGAATAAAAAGCCAATAAGGAATGATTAAGTAACAGCGTCCCAGGAGAGAGTGGAGACGGATATAAACATGTAAACAGGGTGGATTCATGACTAAAGGCTCATATGTAGCACAAATACCAGAAAAAATGCATTTCCGAGTTGTAACGGGTCGAAACGAATAAATAGCGAATAAGGAACGAATAAGTAACAGCGTCCCGGGAGAGAGGGGAGACGGATATTAACATGTAAACAGGGTGGATTCACAACTAAAAGCAGATCTCTACCACTAAATACCAGAAAAAATGCATTCCCTAGCTGTAACGGGTCGAAAACGAATAAATAGCCAATAAGGAATGATTAAGTAACAGCGTCCCAGGAGAGAGTTGAGACGGATATAAACATGTAAACAGGGTGGATTCATGACAAAAGGCTCATATGTAGCACAAATACCAGAAAAAAATCATTTCCGAGTTGTAACGGGTCGAAATGAATAAATAGCGAAAAAGGAACGAATAAGTAACAGCGTCCCGGGAGAGAGTGGAGACGGATATTTACATGTAAACAGGGTGGATTCACAACTTCAAGTAGAAATCTAGCACTAAATACCAGAAAGAAACGCATATCCGAGTTGTAACGGGTCGAAAACGAATAAATAGCAAAAAGGAACGAATAAGTAACAGCATTCCAGAAGAGAGTGGAGAAGGATATGTACATGTAAACAGGGTGGATTCAAACCGACACGTACAACCCTAGCACTAAATACCAGAAAAAATGCATTTTCAAGTTGTAATGGGTCGAAAACTAATAAATAGCGAATGAGGAACGAATAAGTAACAGCGTTCCAGGAGAGAGTGGAGACGGATATAAACATGCAAACAGGGTGTATTCACAACTAAAAGCACAACTCTAGCACTAAATACCAGAAAAAAAATGCATTTCCGAGTTGTAACGGATCGAAAACGAAAAGGTAGCGAATAAGGAACGAATAAGTAACAGTGTTCCAGGAGAGAGTGGAGAAGGATATAAACATGTAAACAGGGTGGATTCACAACTACAAGTACAACCCTAGCACTAAATACCAGAAAGATATGTATTTCCGAGTTGTAACGGGTGGAAAACGAAGAAGTAGCGAATCAGGAACGACAAAGTAACAGCGTTCCAAGAGGGAGTGGAGACGGATATTTTCATGTAAACAGAGTTCATTTACAACTAAGAGTACAACTCTATCACTAAATACCAGAAAAAAATGCATTTCCGAGTTGTAACGGGGCGAAAACGAATAAATAGCGAATAAGGAACGAATAAGTAACAGCGTTCCAGGAGAGAGTGAAGACGGATATAAACATGCAAACAGAGTGTATTCACAACTTAAAGCACAACTCTAGCACTAAATACCAAAAAAGATGCATTTCCGAGTTGTGACGGGTCGAAAAATAATAAATAGAGAAGAAGGAACGAATAAGTAACAGCGTTCCAGGAGAGAGTGGCGAACAATATAAACATGTAAACAGGGTGGATTCAAAACTACAAGTACAATTCTAGCACAAAATACCAGAAAAAATGCATTCCCGAGTTGTAACGGGTCGAAAATGAATAAATAGTGAATAAGCAACGAAAAAGTAACAGCGTCCCAGGAGAGAGTGGAGATGGATATTAACATGTAAACAGGGTGGATTCATGACTAAAAGCTCATCTCTATCACAAAATACCAGAAAAAATGCATCCCCGAGTTGTAACGAGTCGAAAAATAATAAATAGCGAATAAGGAACGAATAAGTAACAGCGTTCCAGGAGAGAGTGGAGAAGGATATAAACAGGCTTGATTCACCATTACAAGTACAACTCTAGCACTTAATACCAGAAATTATGCATTTCCGTGTTGTAACGGGTCGAAAACAAAAAAATCGCGAATAAGGAACGAATAAGTAACAGTGGTCTAGGAAAGAGTGGAGGAGGATATAAACATGTAAACAGGGTGGATTCACAACTACAAGTACAATTCTAGCATTAAATACCAGAAAAAATGGATTTCCGAGTTGTATCAGGTCGAAAACGAAAAAGTAGCGAATAAGAAAGGAATAAGTAACAGTGTTCCAGGAGAGAGTGGAGAAGGATATAAACATGTAAACAGGGTGGATTTACAACTACAAGTACAACCCTAGCACTAAATACCAGAAAAAATGCATTTCCGAGTTGTAACGGGTCGAAAACGAATAAGTAGCGAATAAGGAACTAATAAGTAACAGCGTTCCAGGAGAGAGTGGAGACGGATATTTTTCATGTAAACAGAGTTGATTTACAACTAAGAGCACAACTCTAGCACTAAATACCAGAAAAAAAATGCATTTCCGAGTTGTAACGGGTCGAAAACGAATAAATAGCGAATGAGGAACGAATAAGTAACAGCATTCCAGAAGAGAGTGGAGAAGGATATCAACATGTAAACAGGGTGGATTCAAACCTACAAGTACAACCCTAGCACTAAATACCACAAAAAAATCATTTCCGAGTTGAAACGGGTCGAAAACGAATAAATAGTGAATAAGGAACGAATAAGTAACAGCGTTCCAGGAGAGAGTGGCGAAGAATATAAACATGTAAACAGGGTGGATTCACAACTACAAGCACAATTCTAGCACAAAATACCAGAAAAAATGCATTCCCGAGTTGTAACGGGTCGAAAACGAATAAATAGCGAATAAGGAACGAATAAGTAACAGCGTCCCGGGAGAGAATGGAGACGGATATTAACATGTGAAGAGGGTGGATTCACAACTAAACGCACATCTCTACCACAAAATACCAGAAAAAAAATGCATTCCCGAGTTGTGATGGGTCGAAAACGAAGAAGTAGCGAATAAGAAACGAATGAGTAACAGCGTTCCAGGAGAGAGTGTCGAACAATATAAACATGTAAACAGGGTGGATTCACAACTACAAGTACAATTCTAGCACTAAATACCAGAAGAACATGCATTTCTGAGTTGTAGCGGGTCGAAAACGAAGAAGAAGCGAATAAGGAACGAATAAGTAACAGCGTTCCAGGAGAGAATGGAGAAGGATATAAACATGTAAACAGGGTGGATTCACAACTACAAGTACATCTCTAGCACTAAATACCAGAAAAAATGTATTCCCTAGCTGTAACGGGTCGAAAACGAATAAATATCGAATAAGGTACGAATAAGTAACAGCGTTCCGGGAGAGAGTGGAGAAGGATATAAACATGCAAACAGGGTGGATTCACAACTACAAGTACAACTCTAAAACAAAATACCAGAAAAAACGAATAAAAATCGAATAAGGAACGAATAAGTAACAGCGTCTCAGGACAGAGGGGACATGTGTATGATAATGTCAAGAGGCTAAATTTATATCCAATACAGCTCTAGCACTGTATACAAGAAAAATTGCATTTCCGAGATGTGCTTAATATTCTGATAGGCTTTGGTTAAAAGAGCTTAACATATCCCTTGAGCAACTATGAACCCATTTGGGAGTACCTTTGATAGATTTTACTTAGTAGCTTTATTTCCTTCTTTTGAGATGAAACCATTCCTATGGCACCTTATCCTTTGTGTGCTTCTCCTATAATCTCTGCTAATACATTAATTCTTCCTTTCCTGTTATTTGCTCCCTGTTGATGAATGCTATTGTTCCTTGGATTTAGTTAATTATTTAGCATTGTTGTATAGGATTTCCCTGTATCTCCTCTATCTTATTTACTTAACCTGCATGATTTCTTTTCGTTTTTTTTTTTATCAAATTAAAGCATTTTTTGCATGTTTATATCCGTCTCCACTCTCTCCTGGAACGCTGTTACTTATTCGTTCCTTATTCGCTATTTATTATTTTTCGACCCGTTACAACTCGGGAATGCATTTTTTTCTGGTATTTTATGGTAGAGATGTGTTTTTAGTTGTGAATCCACCCTGTTTACATGTTAATATCCGTCTCCACTCTCTCCCGGGACGCTGCTACTTATTCGTTCCTTATTCGCTTTTTACTCGTTTTCGACCCGTTACAAGTCGGGAATGCATTTTTTTTTGGTATTTTGTGCTAGAATTGTACATGTAGTTGTGAATCCACCCTGTTTACATGTGTTTATCCGTCTCCACTCTCTCCTGGAACGCTGTTACTTATTCGTTCCTTATTCGCTATTTATTCGTTTTCGACCCGTTACAACTCGGAAATGCTTTTTTCCTGGTATTTAGTGGTAGACTTGTGCTTTTAGTTGTGAATCCGCCCTGTTTGCATGTTTATATCCGTCTCCACTCTCTCCTGGAATGCTGTTACTTATTCGTTCCTTATTCGCTATTTATTATTTTTCGACCGTTACAACTCGGGAATGCATTTTTTTCTGGTATTTTGTGGTAGAGATGTGTTTTTAGTTGTGAATCCACAAACATGTTAATATCCGTCTCCACTCTCTTCTGGAATGCTGTTACTTATTCGTTCCTTATTCGCTATTCACTGGTTTTCGACCCGTTACAACTCGGAAATGCATTTTTTTCTGGTATTTAGTGCTAGGGTTGTACTTGTGGGTTTGAATCCACCCTGTTTACATGTTGATATCCTTCTCCATTCTCTGCTGGAATGCTGTTACTTATTCGTTCCTTATTTGCTATTTATTCGTTTTCGACCCGTTACAACTCGGAAATGCTTTTTTCTGGTATTTAGTGCTAGGGTTGTGCTTTTCGGTTTGAATCCACCCTGTTTGTATGCTAATATCCTTCTCCACTCTCTCACGAGACGCTGTTACTTATTCGTTCCTTATTCGCTATTTATTCGTTTTCGACCCGTTACAACTCGGAAATGCATTTTTTCTGGTATTTTTTGCTAGAATTGTGCTTGTAGTTGTGAATCCACCCTGTTTACATGTTTATATTCTTCGCCACTCTCTCCTGGAACGCTGTTACTTATTCGTTCCTTATTCACTATTTATTCGTTTTCGACCCGTTTCAACTCGGAAATGATTTTTTTGTGGTATTTAGTGCTAGGGTTGTACTTGTAGATTTGAATCCACCCTGTTTACATGTTGATATCCTTCTCCACTCTCTTCTGGAATGCTGTTACTTATTCGTTCCTCATTCGCTATTTATTCGTTTTCGACCCGTTACAACTCGGAAATGCATTTTTTTTCTGGTATTTAGTGCTAGAGTTGTGCTCTTAGTTGTAAATCAACTCTGTTTACATGAAAAATATCCGTCTCCACTCTCTCCTGGAACGCTGTTACTTATTAGTTCCTTATTCGCTACTTATTCGTTTTCGACCCGTTACAGCTAGGGAATGCATTTTTACTGGTATTTAGTGGTAGAGGTGTGCTTTTAGTTGTGAATCCGCCCCGTTTGCATGTTTATATCCGTCTCCACTCTCTCCTGGAACACTGTTACTTATTCGTTCCTTATTCGCTATTTATTATTTTTCGACCCGTTACAACTCGGGAATGCATTTTTTTCTGGTATTTTGTGGTAGAGATGTGCTTTTAGTTGTGAATCCACCCTGTTTACATGTTTATATCCTTCTCCACTGTCTCCTGGAACGCTGTTACTTATTCTTTCCTTATTCGCTATTTATTCGTTTTCGACCCGTTACAACTCGGGAATGTATTTTGTCTGGTATATAGTGCTAGGGTTGTACTTGTAGGTTTGAATCCACCCTGTTTACATGTTGATATCCTTCTCCACTCTCTTCTGAAATGCTGTTTCTTATTCGTTCCTTATACGGTATTTATTCGTTTTCGACCCGTTACAACTCGGAAATGCATTTTTTCTGGTATTTAGTGGAAGACTTCTACTTGTAGTTATGAATCCACCCAGTTTACATGTTAATATCCTACTCTACTCTCTCCTGGAACGCCGTTACTTTTTCGTTCCTTATTCGCCATTTATCCGTTTTCGACCCGTTACAACTCGGAAATGCATAATTTCTTGTATTCTGTGCTAGATATAAGCTTTTAGTCATGAATCCACCCTGTTTACATGTTTATATCCGTCTCCACTCTCTCCATGGACGCTGTTACTTATTCGTTCCCTATTGGCAATATATTCGTTTTCGACCCGTTACAGCTAGGGAATGCATTTTTTCTTGTACTTAGTGGAAGAGGTGTGCTTTTAGTTTTGAATCAGCCCTGTTTGCATGTTTATATCCGTCTCCACTCTCTCCTGGAACGCTGTTACTTATTCGTTCCTTATTCGCTATTTATTATTTTTCGACCCGTTACAACTCGGGAATGCATTTTTTTCTGGTATTTTGTGGTAGAGATGTGTTTTTAGTTGTGAATCCACCCTGTTTACATGTTAATATCCGTCTCCACTCTCTCCCGGGACGCTGCTACTTATTCGTTCCTTATTCGCTTTTTACTCGTTTTCGAACCGTTACAAGTCGGGAATGCATTTTTTTTTTGGTATTTTGTGCTAGAATTGTACATGTAGTTGTGAATCCACCCTGTTTACATGTTTTTATCCGTCTCCACTCTCTCCTGGAACGCTGTTACTTATTCGTTCCTTATTCGCTACTTATTCGTTTTCGACCCGTTACAACTCGGAAATGCTTTTTTCCTGGTATTTAGTGCTAGGGTTGTACTTGTGGGTTTGAATCCACCCTGTTTACATGTTGATATCCTTCTCCACTCTCTTCTGGAATTCTGTTACTTATTCGTTCCTTATTCGCTATTTATTCGTTTTCGACCCGTTACAACTCGGAAATGCATTTTTTCTGGTATTTAGTGCTAGATTTCTACTTGAAGTTGTGAATCCACCCTGTTTACATGTTAATATCCGACTCCACTCTCTCTCCTTGAACGCTATTACGTATTCGTTCCTTATTCGCTACTTCTTCGTTTCCGATCCGTTACAACTCGGAAATGCATTTTTTCTGGTATTTAGTGCTAGAGTTGTGCTTTTAGTTGTGAATACACCCTGTTTGCATGTCTATATCCGTCTCCACTCTCTCCTGGAACGCATTTACTTATTCGTTTCTTATTCGCTACTTATTCGTTTTCGACCCGTTACAACTCGGAAATGCTTTATTCTGGTATTTAGTGCTATGGTTGTGCTTGTCGGTTTAAATCCACCCTGTTTACATGTTAATATCCTTCTCCACTCTCTCCCGGGACGCTGTTACTTATTCGTTCCTTATTCGCTTTTTATTCGTTTTCGACCCGTTACAACTCGGAAATGGATTTTTTTCTGGTATTTTGTGCTACATATGAGCTTTTAGTCATGAATCCACCCTGTTTACATGTTTATATCCGTCTCCACTCTCTCCTGGGAGGCTGTTACTTATTCGTTCCTTATTGGCTATTTATTCGTTTTCGACCCGTTACAGCTAGGGCATGCATTTTTTCTGGTATTTAGTGGTAGAGGTGTGCTTTTAGTTGTGAATCCGCCCTGTTTGCATGTTTATATCCGTCTCCACTCTCTCCTGGAACGCTGTTACTTATTCGTTCCTTATTCGCTATTTATTATTTTTCGACCCGTTACAACTCGGGAGTGCATTTTTTTCTGGTATTTTGTGGTAGAAAGGTGCTTTTAGTTGTGAATCCACCCTGTTTACATGTTAATATCCGGCTCCACTCTCTCCCGGGACGCTGTTACTTATTCGTTCCTTATTCGCTTTTTATTCGTTTTCGACCCGTTACAAGTCGGGAATGCATTTTTCCTGGTATTTTGTGCTAAAATTGTACTTGTAGTTTTGAATCCAACCCGTTTACATGTTTATATTCTTCGCCACTCTCTCAAGGAACGCTGTTACTTATTCGTTCCTTATTCACTATGTATTCGTTTTCGACCAGTTACAACTCGGAAATGTTTTTTTTCTGGTATTTAGTGCTAGGGTTGTACTTGTAGGTTTGAATCCACCCTGTTAACATTTTGATATCCTTCTCCACTCTCTTCTGGAATGCTGTTACTTATTCGTTCCTTATTCGCTATTTACTGGTTTTCGACCCGTTACAACTCGGAAATGCATTTTTTTCTGGTATTTAATGCTAGAGATGTGCTTTTAGTTGTAAAACAACTCTGTTTACATGAAAAATATCCGTCTCCACTCTCTCCTGGAACACTGTTACTTATTCGTTCCTTATTCGCTACTTATTCGTTTTCGACCCGTTACAACTCGGAAATGCATTTTTTCTGATATTTAGTGCGAGAGTTGTACTTGTAGTTGTGAATCTACACTGTTTACATGTTTATATCCTTCTTCACTCTCTCCTTGAACGCTGTTACTTATTCGTTCCTTATTCGGTACTTTTTCGTTTTCGACCTGTTACAACTCGGGAATGCATTTTTTCTGGTATTTTGTACTAGAATTGTACTTGTAGTTGTGAATCCACCCTGTTTACATGATTATATTCTCCGCCACTCTCTCCTGGAACTCTCTTACTTATTCGTTCCATATTCACTATTTATTCGTTTTCGACCCGTTACAACTCGGAAATGCTTTTTTTCTGGTATTTAGTGCTAGGGTTGTACTTGTAGGTTTGAATCTACCCTGTTTATATGTTAATATCCTTTTCCACTCTCTTCTGGAATGCTGTTACTTATTCGTTCCTTATTCGCTATTTATTCGTTTTCGACCCGTTACAACTCGGAAATAGATTTTTTCCGGTATTTAGTGCTAGAGTTGTGCTCTTAGTTGTAAATCAACTCTGTTTACATGAAAATATCCGTCTCCACTCTCTCCTGAAACGCTGTTACTTACTCGTTCCTTATTCGCTACTCATTCGTTTTCGATCCGTTACAACTCGGAAATGCATTTTTTCTGGTATTTAGTGCTAGAGTTGTACTTGTAGTTGTGAATCCACCCTGTTTACATGTTTATATTCTTCGCCATTCTCTCCTGGAACGCTGTTGCTTCTTCGTTCATTATTCGCTACTTATTCGTTTTCGACCCGTTACAACTCGGAAATGGATTTTTTCTGGTATTTAGTGCGAGAGTTGTACTTGTAGTTGTGAATCTACCCTGTTTACATGTTTATATCCTTCTCCACTCTCTCCTTGAACGCTGTTACTTATTCATTCCTTATTGGCTATTTATTCGTTTTCGACCCGTTACAGCTAGGGAATGCATTTTTTCTGGTATTTTCAGCTACATATGAGCCTTTAGTCATGAATCCACCCTATTTACATGTTTATATCCGTCTCCACTCTCTCCTGGGACGCTGTTACTTATTCATTCCTTATTGGCTATTTATTCGTTTTCGACCCGTTACAGCTAGGGAATGCATTTTTTCTGGTATTTAGTGGTAGAGGTGTGCTTTTAGTTGTGAATCC
>MJUU01024031.1:9550-20271 GCA_002080025.1 Modiolus philippinarum
AGTCCCCTAATATACTTCTTATTCATGTCCAGGTCTTTACGCGCTACCGCAGGAAAGAAAGTATCGCTTATTTGCTTTATTGTTGCTACGTGGTCGTTGCCGGAACCGGGTGAAAGACCTATGATTTTGTGCCCACCCATATCCAAATCTTGTCCTTTACGGAAACACTCTCTACTCAGTCTATCTAACTGAGTCTTGCTCGCATACTTACTTAGCACTACATCAAACTTAGTCTCCGTTTGTCCTACCGGACCTCTTGACACCGTCTGAGATATTTCATTAAATATACCCATTTTTATTACTTATCTTTTATAAAAGGAAGCAAAAAAATGTTGGAAGAACTAAAGGATCTAGCTGAAAAGAAGTCAAAAGCAGAGAAAGCGGTACAGGACTTCAAAATGAAGAAGGAAGAAGAAAAAATAAGAAAAGTGTACGGTCGGGTAGACTCAAGGAATTCTTTGAACCAGTAACGAAAGCAATAGAAACAAGGATAACACCACAAGTTGGTCAACTAGTACCCGTGCCTAATATTATGGATCTTCCTGTTCCTCCGGTTCCTCTTGCGATAGAGGAACCGGAGGAACCGTAGGAACTTAAGGTAGTCGAAATGGAAGCAGGTGGCGTGAATATCAGTAAGTATGATGCCGAGGAACAACTAGAAAATAATGATTACCTGGATAACAAAGACAAGATCAGTAAGGCAAAGGGTATGAATGTGTCGCTGGGAAAAATGAAATCCGGGGCGCAATTTCCACAAGATATCGAATATCTCCAAGACAAAAATAAAAAGTATTACCATAAATTGCAGGGGAAAACTGGAAAAGAACTGGCATCCAAAGGGTCGTACAAAATAGACACTACCGGATCCTTTTCTGATCTACTGCTGGATTTGGAACAGCTTCTCGAATATAATAGGTTGTACAGACTAGACAATAAAGGACCACAAGTAGTAGACGAAAGGGTGGACGATGACCTAGTGACAAAGAGGTACAATTCCAAAAAAGCGTATTCTGATTCTGCAAAGCGGATATTTGGAAAACTAGTCACTCTTTCATCACACCCTCTGGTAAAGACAAGTGGCAAATACAAGAATATTTTGTGTGGCGCGACTAGTCTTGTAGATCGGCTAGAGCTTCTGATTGCTGGTATCGAGTCTGGCAATACCAGTGACGAACTAGTAAACGAAGGAATGTCCATTCTGGACACTCTTCTGGAGAATGGGGATATAACGGAAGAACAGCATGAAGGGATTTATAGAAAATATTTTGAGTAATAAAAAATGGATCAAAAGATAACACTTTCTAGTTATGCGGCAAGAAAAGGGAAAAACACCCCTTCTGATTTTGTGACCCAGTTCGAAGAACCCTTGGAACTAGATAAGAATAGGCAGTATGCCTTCGGCTTATCGCAAATAAATAGTATGACTTACAGTTGGTATAATATTTCTGAGTTCTATGGTAACAAGAAAATAAAGTATAGTCTTGATTCTGGGAGTACATTCAAGGAATTGTCGTTTGCCGATGGTAACTACAGCTACGGGGACATATCCTCTTATATCGGTAAACGACAAAGTCGAAGACAGTCCAATTAGGCTGGACTTTGATCTGACGAGTTTTAAGGTGTTAATCACACTACAGGAAAATGCACAACTAGACTTGAGAGATGGGAACTTTGCCGAGTTAATCGGGTTCGACAAAAAAATAGTAAAGGAGACGGAATACGGAAACAAATTACCCAATATCACTAACGGGATAGATAGTATTTATATTCATTGCGATATGATCACTAGTTCGGTTGTAGACGGTAAGTCGGGTGACGTAATCTACGTCTTTAGTACTGCAAATCTAACTCGTAGTTACCCGTTCGAGAGAACACCGTACCACATAGGATATTCGAGAGTGAATAAGACAAGGATTGACTCGATTCGTGTTTGGGTGACCGACGCAGACGGCAGAAATATAGACCTGAATGGGGTTGACACCACTTTTACTTTTATTCTGAGAGAAATATAAACGGTAAGAAAAAATGAGAAAAGTATATAGTAAGGAGTTAGGAATATATGTTTTTGTTGACTCGGTAACGAGAGAACAAATAGGTGGTGGTCTATTTAGTACTGCTGCAAAGCAACTGGCAAAAGAGACAATAAAGAAATCTGCCATTGCAGCATTAGACACTGGGAGTAAAAAACTTGGTGAAAAAGTGGGAGAGTACGTAGCAGACAAAATAGCACCAACGTAAACACCAGTTGCAAAACCAGGTGCATTGATTAAAGAAATAAAAAAGTATGCCGACGAAAGTGTCGCATCAAAATTGGGAAAATATTGGGCAAGGGTACAAAAATCCAAAAAGAATTAATCGCTTATTGTAGATTAAAATTATACTATAAAAATGGGAAGAAGAAAACTATATGAGACAGATATCGAAAGAAAACAAGCCCACAATGAACATCAAAAGAAATATTACGCTTCCCACAAATTTGACTGTGAGATATGTAACAAACTCCTTTGTATTTCGGCCAAAAAGTACCATATTAACTCTGCGGCTCATCGGAAGCGAATTGTAGAATAAAAAATCATTCAAAAGTTACAAATATGAATGATTTGTAGAATAAAAAATCATTCAAAAGTTACAAATATGAATTATAACGAAAAGAATGGGATTAGAACGTACACTATTAGTTACCCCCAAGAAGTACTAACTAGTGATGAGGTAGGGGTGATATCGAGGTAAATAAAAGAAAGGCTGGATCACGCCGTTTCAGACGGGTTTACTGATGGCGCTGACGTACTAGTAAAATTTGTCTATACTGGTAGCACACCAAGTTACAAATATAATACCACCAAGAGTATGAACTCGTTTCTTATAAGGGAGTTTTGTGATTTTGTCGCACTTTATCAGCAGTACGTAAACCTTTCTCTGCCTCCAAATGAGGATTATGTACACGAAATCATAGGAATTAAAATAAAAGTGGTGAGACCACCCAGTGGTGGATGCTGGAATAGGGATTATTCGGAGACGATAGTAGATGGGGTTAAAAGGAAACGCCCATTATCGACCAATAATAACTGTTTGTTCCGGTGCTTGAAAAAAATAAAACCAGATTTTAATCCTACCATCACTTTCTGTGATGAGATTCGAAGGGGATATGGTTTGGCCCCTAAAACGCCGATCCCGTTCCCAGTAGAGTGTGACATAATAAAAAGGTACCAGATACCTGTCGGTTTATTCTGTAAAGAGACAAAACAGCACCATAACAAAGAGCACCTCACCAATGTAGAACTAGCCGGGGGTCATTACAGTCTTATTATCGAGCAAGAAAAGAAGAAGTGCGGATCTTGTGGCGATACGTATTTTAGGAAAAAGCATACTTGCTCGGTTGTTTGCTCTCGTTGCGGTACTCGATATAAGAAAAAGCACAAGTGCAACGATAACAAATCTGGTTATTATCAGGCAGTAATACAGAAAACGGGTAGGTATTTGATCCGGAGGACAATGAAGAATAAAGGGCTAAACCCCGACGTAATTCACTACGATATAGAGACTTATACGAAAATTGTCGACGGTCACGAGGTTCATACCCCGTACATCCTAGGATTTGTGGAAAAAGACGGAGTTTTCTGTTACTACGGTGGTGATGATTGCGTCGACAATTTTGTACGATATGTGATGAGTAAAACTAGTGAGCTTGTTATTAATGCTTATAACGGGAGTAACTTCGATCACTACTTCTTGATTAAGAGTATGAATAAAATGGGGTTAGCTCCGGAAAAATTTATTATGAATAATGGGAGTATAATTGGGTTACAAAAAGGTACACTCCGATGTTTCGATCTGATGAAACACATAGGTAGTTCTTTGAGTCAGGCACTGTCCGATTTTGGGTGTAAAGTACAAAAGAAATAATTTGATCACAGTAAGGCTTGTAGATGGGAAGATATGGGGGATGAAATAGGAAAGGAGTGCCCTTTGTACCTCCAGTCCGACGTACTTGGTCTACAAGAGTTGTTCGGCAAGTTAAATAACCAGTGTTACAAAGATTTTGGTAGGGATATTACTAATTTTATTTCGACTAGTTCTCTGGGGTTTGATATTTGGAGAGATTATATACCAAAAGGAGTTATGGTTGACTTGTCTGATTCGACAGAGGTGGAAACAAATATCAGGAAGAGTATTTATGGTGGGCGGTGCTATAAGAGCAAGACTGAGTTTGTATCTGATCAGTATGAGGAAGTACTAAAAGAAAAAATAAAGTAGATGATGTGACTGATTTCCTGTTAAATGTGGACGTCGTCTCCCTTTATCCCACTTGTATGCTGCACGAATATCCGGTGGGACAACGAAAATATACTAGTGGCAACGAGATGAAGGGTAAAATGGGGATATATAAAGTTCGGTATATTGCAAATAAGAAACTGCTTCATCCAGTATTAGCAAGAAAGGACGAAAAAGGGGCAACTAAGTGGGATTTGGAGGACTCGGAGGGTTGGTATACTTCAGTCGATATAGACCAAATGATTAAATACGGCTATAAAGTCGAGATTATCGAGGGATATTATTGGGAAAAGACTAGTAAGGTGTTTTATGATTATATACAAAAATTCTTCCAAACCAAGAAAACTAGTCAAAAAGGAAGTGTTCAGTATACACTAGCAAAGCTACTGATGAATGGGTTATACGGGAAGATGATCCAAAGACCGATATTCAATCACACTCAGACTATAAGGGAGAATAATGAATATTGGGAGTTCCACCACAAATATATGGTCACCGATCTGGAACTAGTTTCAAATACTTGGTATGTGTCCGGTAACTTGAGGTCCGAGATTGACTCGGTTGATAAGATCAGTAAGCCGTCACATTTTGGTGCTTTTGATATATTTATTATACCATGGCTTATAGCCACAAGATCATGTACGATCATATGACGACCTTGAACCCGAAGTCCGAAATAGATTCTGATTTTTATTATACTGACACCGATAGCCTTCACGTGTCCGGTGAGCAAGCAAAACTAATACCTAATCATAATGGGAATAACTTGGGTGATCTGGCTAACGACTACAAAAAGGATGCCAAGATAATTAAGGCGGTTTATATTGCACCCAAGTTGTATATGACCATTACATACGATACAGACGATGTAATTAGTGTTAAGACAAAGGGTAAGGGACTAAATAAGACCAAGTTAACGCAAGAAGACTTCCAGAAAATGTTGGACGGCGAAGAAGTAAAGAACACAAGAGAGTTTTCCATGAAGAAGGTACATCTAAAGAGGACTTCCAAAGAACGGGGTATTGATCATTTCAGTATTCTTCATCTCAGAAACTTTGAGAGACGTGCGAACAAAAACGAATACAAGGGAAGAATTTTCTTTGAGAAGAATAAATCTTTTCCTGTAGGAAGCTGCCGTCTACCACAGTCCACATAAATCCATGACGTTAGAGGTTTATGTGCTATGTCTATCATATGGAAGACAGTCCACATAAATCCATGACGTTAGAGGTTTATGTGCTATGTCTATCATATGGTAGACGGTCCATATAAATCCATGACGTGTGTATACGTTAGAGGTTTATGTGCTCTGTCTACCATATGATAGACAGTCCACATAAATCCATGACGTACATACAATGTGTATACGTTAGAGGTTTATGTGCTCTGTCTACCATATGATAGACAGTCCACATAAATCCATGACGTCAGAGGTTTATGTGCTATGTCTATCATATGGTAGACAGTCCACATAAATCCATGACGTATAGACAATGTTTAATAAATCCATGACGTATACGGCAAATTGACAAAGCAGAAAAATAATAAATCTTTATTAAATCCCTGAAAAAACACGCACAAATTCCTCCACAAGTTAACTCCGAGAAAAGTTTAGTCCAGCATGGTCTGAATAACCTGCGCACATATCCTTCCTTGGCGTCATTAGTCTAGAATATTCTTCCCGGTTGCTGTTTTTATATCCTGATTTATAATATCACTGTTCGTATTGTAACTATCCATTATTATTTTTTTTTTCCTCTGGTAATTTCGGCTTATTCAAAATCGTTGTTTAGCTAACGATGTTCGTTTTAGTTATGAAATGGACTTGGCAACAGGTTGACATCGTATTGATTTTTTGTTGCAGTTTCACTGCGTATCGATTACCTATTAGGGGTACAAAAAGGAGATTAAATAGATTTTAATAAGTTAAGAAAACGTATTTTGTATATGAAATATTTCTTTTTGTCATTAAAAGTAATTTGTAAAATAGATTTTAATAAGTTAAGAAAACGTATTTTGTATATGAAATATTTTTGTCATTAAAGTAATTTGTAAAATAGATTTTAATAAGTTAAGAAAACGTATTTTGTACTTCCTGATCAAAACAATGAAATATTTTTTTGTCTGGCAAGTTAAAATACAGAAAAGAATATTTATTTTTGGTTATTTCAATTAGCGTATTTTTTGAGATCTGAAGTTCTGAAGATATAAGTTCTCTCTTCTTTTTACTCGGAAAATTATACACTACGTAGAAATTTCAATTCAGACGACAGTCTTTGGGTATCCGAAATTAGGACTGGCTCAAATAAATTGCACTCATTTTCTTGTGCCTTCCACCTATAAAGTATTTCACAATAGAAGATTGGTCTTGTTGTGAACAAATATAGTCGTCAAAAATTACGATTTTTTGTTTGTCATCAGAATCTGATAGTTCGTCGAAGTCTTCATCTTTATCATTAGATAGTTGCACCAAGTCTTCTATATCCACTCCTAGTTTTTCTGCTATTTTCTCGAATCTTCGAATTAGTTCCTTGTAGTAATGCTGCTCCAAATTCTTTGCGTAAAGAATAATTTTATCGTAATACAATAAGGGTTTAAATAAAAGGTGCATTAGCAAATTTGTTTTACCAGATCCACTCGGCCCAACAATGAGTAAACGGAAAAAATCACTTGGCATATTTTTTACTCCTTGTATTGTTTTAAAATTGTTCGTATTAGACTTTTCCTGGAAATATCTAGGAATCGTTGTCATTTTTATAACCTAAAGTTTTTTTTCTTTTTTTTTTTTTTTTTGATTTTCTTGTAGTGCTTTCTGCTGCTGTTAATGAGGTGAATAGAAACCATGGTGTTGTTTTAGGTAGGAGTGCTTAAAGCAGAGTCTTAAGTGTTGGAGAAAAAAAAATGTGAGTAAAACCTACACATTTTTTGGTTATATACTTATGGGGTGTTGTCTTAAGTGTTGGAGAAAAAAAACGTGAGCAAAACCTACACATTTTTTGGAAAACCTACACATTTATTTGTTATATACTACTAATATTACTGAGCTTTTTTAGTATTTTTAAATTCAGTGCAATATATGGCACTGGAATCAATGTAATAAACTGGGGACAGTTTTTCTTTTGAATACTTCTTTAATCAAGAAAGAAAGGGAAAGCTAAAAGTATAAAAACATTTAAATAGATAGAGGACTTTTTTAAATCTTTTTCAAAAATTTCACACTCTAACAAACAGTTTTAAGGCTGTAATAACTAGAGCTGTCGCCGAATGGCAGCCAGGTATACCCCCGCTAATTGAACCCTGAATCAATATGGCAAGTGTAAATTTATGTGTGTGTGGACCCAATACAGTTGTGGACACAGTACAAATGTGGACACAATACAAGTATGGACAAAATGATATACCTCCCCCTTTTTTCTGAAAATATAACAGGAGAATTATCTCCCCTTCAAAATTTTTGACAGCAACCATATCACTTCATGTACATATCAAGCTGGTGTACTACAACTGTGCAATATTCCATCAAAATCCAAGCAGAGGTTTAGGAGTACATGTGCTGACAAGGATCACCCCTCCCCCTTTGCACAGAAAATATTCAAAGACAAATTATCTCCCCTTCAAAATTTCAGACAGCAACAATATTACTTCATGCATATCTTCAGGTGGTGCACTACAAGTGTGTAACATCTCATCAAAATCAAAGCAGCTGCTAAAGAGAACATGTGCTGACAAGGTTTGCCTCCCCCTTTTTCCAGAAAATATTCAAAGATGAAATACCTCCCCTTCAAAATTTCAGGCAGCAACAATATAACTTCATGCACATCTTCAGATTGTGTACTACACTTGTGTAACATTTTATCAAAATCCGAGCAGCTGTTAAGGTATATGGACAGACGGACGGACGGACGGACGGATAGACGGACGGACAGGGTGATTCCTATATACTCCCTCAAACTTTGTTTGTGAAGGGTATAAAAATATCCTAAATTTACATCACCCCCTGTCAAAATTTTTTCAACCCACTCCGAAAAATGTTATTCTTTTTGCCAGATTAGTCATTTTCTTCAAAATTAACAACATTTTTTTACCATAAATGATAAAAATATAGGACATAAAATTTACCTACTGATGGTGGAGTTTACAAAAAGTAGGCTGAAAATCTTTTTTTTTTATAATAGCCTTATAAAATAAAATCTATTTAAGTTAAATCATGCAATCCAAGGTTTTCACATTGCATTTGTTGCCTAAATTGTAAAATATCTACAAGAAAGTTAAATTTTGAAGTCACTTTTGTAGTTATTTTAAAAAGTAAGGAATAGCAATCCACAAATAATTTTTAATTGTTTTGAATAATCTATTCTTTTAAACTGTGCATACTTATTTTGAGAATGCATTAAATCTTTTCGAAAACTGCTTAAACAGGTCATCCGATATATACACTTTCAGGACAAAATCAATGCCAATGCATTTTCGTACATTTGAATAAAAGATTCAGCCACTGAACTTGCCACTTGAATGCAATTTTGGCAGATTTTGACAATGGTTCTAGGTTTTTGTTAAAATTCGTTGTATAGGACATCCAGAACCAAAATAAACCAACTACCATTTGGAAGGGCAAATGTTTATACGTTCACAACAAAAAATTGGTTTTGGGTCTCAGTGTCCTTTGAGTAGAACCATCTCCTCAAACACTGTAAAATAGATAAAAGGACACAAATGGCTATTTACAGCGATGTTCGACTGCTAATAAGTCAGAAAACATACAAATGTGGCATATATTGATTTTATATCTAGAAAGTACACGTACCAGAGACCACCTTAAACGATTTTCGACAATTTTTGAGCATATTCTGAAAATGACCCAACATATGAACAAAATTCACGCATTAATGGCCATTTCTGCATATGCGCATTAGTAGTATATAGCATACGTATAGAACACTTTTGTCGTAGTGCATTCTTTGTAAAATATTTCATGGCTGTTCGATTTTTTCCTCCGATTGGGAGGGACTTTTCGACCAATTGTCGATCTGCTGTGGAAGTCTTTTTTGACTTCACCAGTCCATGTTTAGTCACTGGTCTCGCCCTACAACTATCCAAGGTACCTTCCTAGGTCTCGCCTTCTACTTTAGTGTGTCATTGACCTTTGGCCTCTACAAATGTCCCTCTCTTGGCTTCACCCTTCTTCTGTTCAAGATATCTTCATTGGTCTCGCCCTACTTCTATCCAGGATACTTTTCTAGGTCACGCCTAGGTTATACGTTCTACTTTAGTTTTGCTTTCTACTTTGGTTTTGCCCTACTTCTGTCCATGTCCACTGTTATAGTATTTATTCTAACCCTAACCTTACACTTATCCTGGTACTAACCCTAACTTTTCTGTTGTTAGATCAGTAATGTTGTATTTGTTCTAACCCTAGCCATTTTTCTTCTATATCTCCATAGTTACTTTCCATTTTCAAACTTGTTTGAGTTATCTCCATTTTATATCTGATCTAAGTTGCTATGACAACTCTATATTTCATTATTTTTTGAATATTATTTTAATATTCTCGTGTTATCTCCCTTTTATCTCAAACCTAAGTTGCTATGACAACTCTATATTCATTCATTATTTATTTCCGAATATTATTTTAATATTCTCGTGTTATCTCCCTTTGATCCAGCTCTAACCTAAGTTGCTATGACAACTTTTATTTTTATTTATTTGTTTTTATTTCATTTTTTGTTGTTAATTATTTTTCATTATTATTATATTTATTTTTTTTTATTTTTCCTTTATTATTTTCATTATTCAATTATTGGTTTAATTTTCTTTATTTAATTTATTAATATTATTAATCATTTATTTTATTTATTATTATTTTTTTAATTTATTTAATATTTGTCATTTTTAATTTATTTCATTCGTTATTAAATTAACTTTATAATTATTTTTATTATATATTTATTTTTTATCATGATCTATATGTATCATATTTATTTATTTTATTTATAATTTATTTTTTTTATATTTATTTACTATATTATTTCTCTTTTTTTATTACTTTATTATTTAATTTTTATTTATTATTCAATTATTATTTATCATCTTTCATTTAATCTATTTATATTCTTAATTTTGAATTCACTTTATTATATTATTTTTATTTTCATTTTTTATTTATTTATTATCTTTTTTTCATTTCTATAAGTGTTTTACTTATTTTATTATATTTTATTATTCTTTTGATTATTATTTTATTTTTTATTTCATTTTTAAGTTATTGTTTATTATTTTAATTTATTTTTATTTATTTGATTATTATTATTATTATTATTATTATATTATTATTATTATTACTTATATTTATTCATTTTATTTATTACTTTTCATTATAGTTTTATTTATTTTTTATTTAATTAATTTATTTTATTATATTATTTATTTATTTTATTTATAATTATTTATTA
>MJUU01024031.1:32255-54462 GCA_002080025.1 Modiolus philippinarum
GGAGATAACTCAAACAAGTTTGAAAATGGAAAGTAACTATGGAGATATAGAAGAAAAATGGCTAGGGTTAGAACAAATACAACATTACTGATCTAACAACAGAAAAGTTAGGGTTAGTACCAGGATAAGTGTAAGGTTAGGGGTTAGAATAAAGACGATAACATTGGACATGGACAGAAGTAGGGCAAAACCAAAGTAGAAAGCAAAACTAAAGTAGAACGTATAACCTAGGCGTGACCTAGAAAAGTATCCTGGATAGAAGTAGGGCGAGACCAATGAAGATATCTTGAACAGAAGAAGGGTGAAGCCAAGAGAGGGACATTTGTAGAGGCCAAAGGTCAATGACACACTAAAGTAGAAGGCGAGACCTAGGAAAGTACCTTGGATAGTTGTAGGGTGAGACCAGTGACTAAACATGGACTGGTGAAGTCAAAAAAGACTTCCACAGCAGATCGACAATTGGTCGAAAAGTCCCTCCCAATCGGAGGGAAAAATCGAACAGCCATAAAATATTTTACAAAGAATGCACTACGACAAAAGTGTTCTATACGTATGCTATATACTACTCGCATTTCGAGAACTTATGTCTCTTCAGTGTATCATCTCAGAAAATCAGTGAAGATCAAATAGACGAGTTTTTCCCAGAATGTTACGTGACGCAATTTACTCCGATTGACCCCAGGTCAATCGGAGCTCAATCGGAGTGATTCATTCATAAAAAGAAATTGGTCTTTTGTATTTACAAGAAGAGCCCATCAATCTGGAGCCTATATGCTCATACAATCATCAGAACACGGAGTCATTTTCATTGGTACATGTACGTGTATATGTTACAGTGAATTTATAAAATCAGTGATTTCGTACACTGTAAAAACGGCGTTTAGGTTTTAAACACTTAGAAAACATGTTTAGCCCTAAACACGTTTAGGATTGTGTTTAATTCCTAAGCACTTTAGGGAAGAAACGTGTTAACTGCTAAACGCATTTAGGTTTTAAACATGTTTAGAGGTGCAAATGGCATTCTAAGCACATTTCTAAACATCTAAACATTTATTACGTGTTTAGATCTAAACATGTTTAGATAATAGTGAAGTGAAGAGTTGTTGTCCGCGTAGATGGCGCTGCAATCTTTCTTTGTTTGATTTTGAACGTGGCGATAAATGTGCAGGAGCTTGGTGTCTTGCATTGGAAGTTGTTGATACATAACAGATTTATTTTTTTTAAAGGTATGTTTTTGAATATTAATTTTGATTCGATGCCTAAGTAAAGATGCTACATTGATATATTTTTTCTTTAATTTGTGTTTCTTCTAATTCATACAATGATTTAATGTGCATTCCTTTTCATGTAACCTTTTGTATGATTTTTGTATAATTTCAAAAAAAAAAAAAAAAAAGATTTAAAGGAATGTGTTTCAGCATATTTCTCGCTATATTATTTTTTGAAGGTATTGGATACATATATTATTGCTTAATCATGTGATAGTTCTTTTTATGTCTTTTCAGGAAAGGAAAGCTACAGTTGCTGATTTGGCTGGCAATACTTTCTCCACTGAAGCAAATTTACAGAGAAGAATTTTGATATGATTAGATAAATTAATTAATAAAATAAATAAATAAATACGATGAAACGAAAGTAAACAAAAGGCCCTCTGAACAACTCTAAACGTGTTTAGATTTTAAACGCGTTTAGATTTTTTGGCGTCAAAAAATTAGGGACAAAAATGTGTTTAGGATTACGTTTAGGATCTAAACGCCATTTTTACAGTGTAAAATCCCTGAAATAATCAAGGATTTTGTAAAACCCCTGACCATTTTAGTGATTTTGTAAAATCCCTGAAAATATTGTTAGGGATTTTACAAAATCACTGATTGATTAGAATGTTAAATTTTTCGGGAAAGATGTTGATGTATTCAAATAATATACAAACAAAATGAAATTTTTATAGTTATACGAAATTGAAATAAATAACCAGATCTTGCTCAAAAGTATCCACACGCCAGATTTCTGTACTGTAATCCATATAAATCTGCATTTAAAAAAAATTGGAAGCATTGTAACTTGCACAATTAAACTTTGATTGTTGTTCAGTTGAATCGTTTATTTAGTAGGCAATATTCTTACCCTGAGTGAAATAATTTCACGTGTAAATGGCCATACCTCGTTACAGAACTTTGTTATTATTTGCTTTATTTTAACAGGTACATGGTTCTTTATGGGAATTATATATAAGGAGTCTAGTAGAGGTTGGGTCAAAGTCACAAACATGGAAAGGATCGATTATTCAAACTTTGTAGATGGTTACTTAAATAAATTGGACACGTCCCACTGCACTAGACTTGGATATCTTGGATACTGGGAGTTATCCCCCTGCCTCAGAGAGCAGTATTACATATGCGAGAGGTAAGCAAACGTAGAGAAATACTCTGTCCTTGGCTGCTTTTGGCTTTACGTTTTAGATACTATTTATATATTGTTCCTAATCAGTTTTTACACACATTTCAGTTTATGGATTTTCCAAATGTTTTCATTTGATCTGAACTGAAAAGACATAAATTTATTGTCGAAATGCGCATATGCAGAGAATAAATTGAAAGTCACTTTGATATCTTGTTTTATTACCAGTAGGCCGATGCCACTGCTGGTGGTCTGTTAGTCCCCAATGGTATTCACCAACCTAGCAGCCAATAACTCGGTGCTGGTCCGAAAACCGATTTAATTTGATGATTTGCAATATCTAAACTTTGTTATTCTGAGAGAGCATGTGGTTTGGTATGAAGAAGACATGCATCATTACACTTAATCTAAATATTTGATTTATTCTTTATTCATTCATTCCTTATTGATATGTTTACAGTGAAAAATACATCGGAAGTGCCACCTTTGGTTACTGGTTTCCAGAAACAAACACGTTCCAGTACAATGGACATCATTATAGGACTGTTGGTAAAAAGGCATCGTTTAACAGAGCTAAAGTAAGTATGATATATATATATACACTATATACACACACTTTACATTAAACAAAGTAAATTTATAATCTTTTTTTTACTTGTCGAAGTAAAAGAAATGCAAATTCAAACACACAGCGAAACATAACTTGAGCATGAATAATTGATATGTATGACCATCAGTGATTTGAGAAAAAACATCGATTACAGAAAGCACAGAAAATTTGTCCAATGATTATTCGCATGGTGAATAAAAACCTTGAATCCAGAAATACAAGAAATAATATTCGCAGTTCTCAGACTTTGGATAATTTTTCAACAAATGCAAATGGAAACAGATATGGTATACTCGATGTCTTGTTAATTTGTATATGACAAGTTGAAATTACTAGATGAAAGTCAGATTGATCATTAAACTTGTACAATATGCGATTTCATAGCAAAACCGTCTTACTGGTTCCCTAGCAATCACGGATTCTAAAGTATACTCAAGCCACGAGGTCGTTATATTCTATATATATTTTTTTTTACCTACGGACGATTTTTACCTCTTTAATTATAAATTGGAATACTCATTGCATCATTTAAATAACACATATTTATCATAAGGGCCAACACAAGAAAGCATTGACTTGGAAAATGAGATCTCTTTATCTATTGTTAGTGCTATACATTAATTGGGACTCTTCATAAGGGAAACGACTTCTTAATTCCTGTTGTTATCTAATATCCTCAAAGTCGTCAGGCGAAAACGCATTGTATAAGTAAAATTCATGTAGAGGAAGCCATTTCTGTTATGCATAAACAATGAAAAGATATAAAGTAAACGTACATGAGATAAAACCTATGTTAAAATAGGTCCTATCCTAAGTTACTCTTTCAAACGTAAGATGACCTGTTTGTTCAAGACCATCTTGCTAAAATCATTTATTTATTAAAATCATGATAAATATGTTTTAATCCTTTTGTAACCCTTTGTGTATTATAAAATAAAAGGGACAACAGGAAATGAGTACGATGGCTGAAAATTATTATTACATGCCACAATCTGCTACGGAACTACACAGGAAAACACAAATACGACAAAAGACAAATGTGAACAGCAATAGGAACTCAGGAAAGCCGGACTTGGTACCGGCACTAGCCAAAGCCATCGGTAGGTTCAACCGGTACCCAAACCTCCCCTTTATCTGTCCCGTTTCCCTATAGTAATAAAACCCTTTAAGGAAGACTACTAACTCCATGACCACAATCTTGAAAGGAGAAAATATGCCAATACGTAATTTTGAAAGATGGGTCAAGAGGTGCTCACCTCTAAACTGCCGGCTGGCTAAAGAGACTAGTCTGCTTGTAAATCACTGTCGCACTACCGAAGAAAAATCAAGCTCAAAACTTCCCGCAGGATTTGGTCGAGATTCATCAGATAATTCAGTAGACATCGGCAGTATCAGTTTGAGGCCAGTATGTATTTAAAATTGTCAGGTCGCTAGATCTCAAAGCTGATTTAACGGATGCAAGCAGTATCCCCTATTACGTAAAGAATATAAGTTACGTCCCAGTTTTTCAGGATTTTAATCAGTTACTGGCATTTTTAACAACATTACCGTTAAAACGAGGATTAGAAATGCCATTAGTAATAAGATGTCTGCGAGTAACGCCATATTTAAATATTAAATATTCATATCTGTTATAAAACTTCTTAAATGTATTCAACAGCGTATGAAATCTGTGACCCTGTTGTAAAAGTTTGGCTGTGATAGTAAGATATCGTTCATAAAAATCGTCAAGAGTAGAACAAATACGTGCGAATTGTCCTTGTTGAGAAATGTACACCCCGTATGATGGAACTTCAGGGATATCGCAGTCAAGAAAAGGGAAATTAGTTATAGTGAAAAAGATCTGCAAAATCATCCCTTTAATTTTAGTTTTTATTTTACCAGCGTCAATAATGATAGATAGATCAGAAAAGGGCAGTATTTGGAATCATTGTTAGCTTTATTTAATTTCAGTTCTGGTGGGTAAATAATATCTACATAATCTAAAAACTGAGGATTGTCAATAGAAATGATATCGTCAATACCTACTGTTATCATTGAAAATAGAAAAAAAAAACATTACATCACTGTTTTGTGAATACACATTTGACGTGTTTATCTTATGTTTCATTTTAAACCAATAAAAGCATCTTATAAAGGTCGATGGGCGTGTTTTCCCATCAGATATAAAGACAGCCATTCATTTTCTATAATCTTGAGGTCTAGAGAATCTGGATCAAGGGCCTGAAACAATGTGCAATAAAACAGTAATGAGTTTTCGATCTTTATTCCTCAGAAGCGCATGAAAAAGTCATAATAACACAATACAATATCATCCAGACACATAATTCAATATAATAAACAATAACAAATATCAATGTGCAATTAGAATTCAATGTAGATTTGACCTAATTAATGCTTTCGAGAAGAAGTAACATATAAATAACATTCAAATAACTTTACGGAGCACCATTTATATATCATTTGAAGTCATGAGCATTATGCGGAACTAATTCAAAACTTCGAGCATAATGTAACATGCATTTTAACATATGTGTACTTAACAAAGCATAATTCATCATATATGCATTATTTCAACTTATTCAAATATATGAGCAAAATGCGAACACAAAATCATATCAATGAGCAAAATGCGAGACTTAATATTTGAACATAATGCGAGACTTAATGAGTGATTATGTTTGTATGTCATCAATAAACTTTGTCATGCTTAAATACTTAAACGACTGTAAAATTGCTTGCATCATCTTGATTATCATTTACGAATAGCATAATGGAATAACATTATACCCAATATCAACAATTCTAAATGAGCATAAGCTGTCAAAATATTTCTGTGTATTTTACCTACACAGGGGGAATAACTCTATGAAATGAACTCAATATCTGTGATGGGGAACAATCTTAACATTTTGTACGCTAAATGCAATGAAATCACGTAAAATAATTTCACGAAAAACAATATGAAAGTGTAAAATAGATTGCAATTATCATATGAACAGTGATCAACATACTTGTTTCATGCGAGACATAATGTTTCGAAATGTACTAGACTTGTGTACGATTGAAATTGTTTGTTTTGCTTGTGTCAGGTAGCGTAAATAATTGCTTAATGTTTGCTTTAAATACTACACAATTCATTCAATTCATACCACAGTATTCATCATGAACAATCTGAATGTAAAATCTGATTTCTTTAAAAAAAACAACATTTCTCGTATGCTAGTAATAATGAACCTTCTTGCAAAAGAGTTACTTTATGCAAATTAACAAAGCATAATTCATCATATGAGCATTATTTCAACTTATTCAAATATATGAGCAAAATGCGAACACAAAATCATATCAAATATTGAATGCGCAATAAAGATCTTATTTTAGTTAAAACATATTTACAAAAATCTTAATACTTGAAAGTAATAAAATTCAATCTTAAATCATAATTATATTAATAGACTGAGAACAAATTTATCCATATTAATCTTTAGGGACAGAATTTATCAATAAAATATCAACTTTGAACTTAAATGATGGGGAGAGGGAAATTAGCAAAAATATTAAATATAAAATTAAATCAATCAAAATTATCTTGGAATTTTCATAAAACTTTGTTTAAAACACTTAAAAGTAAAATAGTTTAGTTTGACTCACCTGAAACAATGTGCAATAAAACAGTAATGAGTTTTCGATCTTTATTCCTCAGAAGCGCATGAAAAAGTGACGCTTTTGGGGAACAAAGTCAAATCTCAGATTTTGAACATTGTTTCAGAATCATCCAATCAAATCTCAAATTTAATTATAAAACCTTGGAAACACTGTCAAATTAACAAAAAGGGACGTAAACCTAAGTTCTTAGTTATGACATAAGTTTCACCTAAATTTAATTAACCTGGGATAATCTACCCGTCTGTTGCTTACATAATAAACCTTTGATGTCGTATATAACAATGGATTTTCAATTACACATATACTTTACTTAGTGTCACCTTAAGTTTAGGACAATCTGTCAAAAACTTTGAGCTTTCTTACTAACACTTTGTATTTACAAAAATAAGGTTTTCCCCATACAAAAATAAATACTTTAATTCTTATATATCTATTCAAAAATGTTTCTATCTTTTATGTAAACTTCTTATTTTATTTTTAGGATAAATGTACTTTTTGATGTAAACTTTTTAACTTTAAAATATAGAAAAATATAGCGCGGATCTGAAAAACAACTTTTTTTGCAGGGGACCACCTAAGGACTATTGTGGCAAAGTTTGGTTTCAATTGGCACAGTAGTTTCAGAGGAGATCTTTGAATGAAAAGTTTACACCGGACGGACGACGGACGGACGGACGACGGACGAAAAGTAATGGGAAAAGCTCACCCTGACTATAGTCCGGTGAGCTAAAAAGGGAACTTTGACTGAAATCTGTTCAATACTAAACAGATAAAGTTTAATTGCAAGCCGTAGACCTAATTCCTACACGGATACTCTTTCTGCTACTTCAATTGTTTAGCTCGAGATGATACAGACATTCTGATTAATATTAATGTCATCTCACTTGATAACATGTTTTGAATCGTAATACACACAAAAAATTAGCAAGAAAGGGTTGTTCATTAACCTACTCAAATGATTTTCCAAAAAGAAAAGAGGTCTAACATCATGTAGCTTCATGTTAAAGCAGGAAAACTTCCACTTAATGAAAATCGACAGATATTTATCAGTGAAGTTTAGAACGGAATGTTCTCGATGAAATGGTATAGTTTTTAAATCCATTGTTTTACTGATCACTACACAAGTCAATAAATGGGTTTAATAATACAATTTACTCTAGTCTACAATATATGCAGGGTATGTTGTGTTCCTTACAAGATGAAACTAAGGGACCGACCATTTAACCTGAAGGGGGGGGTTATGGTTTTTTTTTCTGGACGCGAAACAAATTATTTATTTTTTGCAAAATTAACATTATTTTTTTGGGCAGAAAGCCTCATTCAGAAAATTTTTTTTCATCATTTTGGCAGCCAAAATATTTTTTTCACATAAAATCAGATCCAAAATATTTTTTTAGAAAAAAACCATAGCCCCCCCCNCCCCCCCCCCCCCCCTTCAAGTTAAATGGTCGGTCCCTAATTATGTTTTTATAAAAGAAAAAACCTCCTCTTACGCTTCAGTAAAAAAGAAAAGGGATCTCCAGAAACCGGTCAAACACTGGCTTCCTATTCTAGCTGTTACAAGTTCCTGTCCTTGTTTATGTTTGTCTCTTTCATTCGTGTTTTGTTGGGTGTGGAGTGTTCTTTCGGATTGTGGCCAATGATTGAAATTTTTAGTCACTGCAGGTTGCCCCTTTTTTCTGATGTAACAATCAGTTACTAGTATTCATCGTGCATTGCTAATTCAGATTTCTATTGACTCGATGAGTGGCCTGTGGTTGCCCTGTGGTTGTCTTCTGTTTGTCTTTTTGTCGGAGAAGTTGTAAGAATACTTTGCCTGTTTACATTATGTTTGTTATGAATTATTATTGAATTCCTCATGGTGCCTTCAAGATGAAGAACAACAATTAAAGTGTTAATTAATCCATTGCTTGGTTTAAACATGTATTTGTGGAGACATTGTCTCGTATACATTTACTGCATATCCTTTCATTGTTTATTCTGAAGAAAATTGATACATACGAAATCAGAACGACTGTTATTTTGTTTATTATCTTATCAAATATAATTTCTTGTAGCTAACCAATATGGATTTAATTTTTAGTTGACAATAAATGGTGGTTTATTGGGGGTAATGACAGAAAAGTGGAAGGCAATTGGGTATGGGGTCGTGGGTCAGCTGTAAACTATACTAATTGGTGGAAAGGAGAACCTAATAATCATAACGAAGAGAACTGCATGGAAATGAGATATTGGGGAAGATGGAATGACGTGGACTGTTACAAGGAGAAACATTACATTTGTGAAAGGTATCATCGAATTTCAATCAAGCTTTAGAGGGATTATCGATAAAAAGATGGTCAAACATCTCCCCCCCTTGAGTTCAGAGTACACCGATGGAGTCGAGTCCATTTTTTACTTTTTTAATTTTTTTTTATTTGAAGTACAAGTACAAAATGGTTCGACTTTTGAGTCCGTTGAGTCCATGGACTCAAGTGGTCAAGTCCACAGTACGCCCAAAATAAGGCCACAGTCCAGAGTTCAAAAAGGGGGTGATACCCTCTAAACAGATCTAACGAGATTAAATAAATTTCTTGTAGTAGGCAACCTGAATAGGATAATGTTTTCTTAAATAAAAAATTTAAATGGCTGAAACCGATTGCAAAATGCCATCACTAGAAAACAATGCCCTTGTCAATAGTTGCCAGATGAATGGTTATTGAGTTTTACGTTTTAATGCTAGTTATAAGTACTTCTAAAGTCTGCATCTATGGGTGATGCACCTGAGTAAGATATATAGTCGTCATCAAAGTGTTTCACGAGAGGTTGATACAATATCTTGAAAGCTGACACAATGTTGGGTATGGAAAGTTCTTAAAATAAAAGAGTTTCTCTGTCGCAAAAAAAAATGTTTAATAACGCATTTTGTTAAGACCTTGATTTGTTCTTAAACCTTTTTGCTTGTTTATGAATTTCATTATATTTAGAGATACTTTATCGTGCATCCTTGTCGTAAAATATCATTTTAAATATTTTAAATTTAATAACTAATGATTCATTCAAAATAACGCCTTGACATATCAACGGGTTTACAATTCTTATTTTACAGGCCTTTCAATGTAGAGTGAGCTACCAAGGAGGCATCCACTGAAGCTGAGACTCAAAAAACAACAGAGAATTACTAATACTATTACTATAATTATAAATCGCCAATTTACTACAAACAAAGTACATAAAATATGTTTATAATTAAATAAATGTGTTGATTACTTGTGTATAATGTGTCCACTAAACGATGCTATGTTTTCTTACAATCCGTTTCACTCAAACTTTTGATTTTTCTACCCTTTATACAACTCTTCCCCATAATAAACTTAAAACAGTAATTTCCGATCTTATACATCAATGTTTCTGTACCAAAAACGGAGAACGCAGGTATTCCTATCAGATAAAACATACTTTGTAAAGAACCACACTGAGTCAAACAAGAAATACAGTGAAAATGACGTGATTAAGATGCTTGAATTTTTGATCGACAACATTTTTGTTGAATGTGGAGGCCGCGTTTTTCAACAGACAATAGGTATTCCTATGGGAACAAATTGTGCGCCACTTTTAGCTGACCTTTTCCTTTTTTCGTATGGAGCAAAGTTTTTACAAGGGCTGATACAACAGAACAAAAACAACTAGCCCAGACTTTTAATTTCAGCTTCAGATATATAGACGATGTACTTTCTCTTAATAACCCAAGATTTAAAGAATATTTACATCGTATCTACCCCAATGAACTTGAAATTAAAGAGACAACCGATACACCCGATTCTGCTTCATACCTTGACCTTTTGTTATTCATTGACGAACATGGACGTCTGAAATCTAGATTATATGACAAACGTGATGATTTTGACTTTCCAATTGTGAACTTTCCCTTTCTCTGCAGCAATATACCTGCATCCCCAGCATATGGAGTGTATATTTCACAGTTGATTCGTTACTGTAGAGCGTGCAGTACATACAGTGACTTTGTGGAAAGAGCAAAAGCACTGTCACAAAAACTGCTGAGTCAGGGATATGTTCAGCCTTTGTTACTTTCGTCTCTTCAGAAATTCTATGGCCATCACCACGACATCATAGATAGATATGAAATGTCAGTGTCACAAATAAAAACTGACATTTTCAGCTAGATTGGCGTCTTCCCGGATTTGACATTACCGGTTTTGACTTTACCCTGGATTGACCCATTGACAGTGTGACGGGTGCTGTGCACAGAGCAGGACATGCTTACCCTTCCGGACCACCTGATGTCGCTCTCGGTATTTATGGGAGTTCACGCTGTCAGTGCTTTAGTTTTTTTGTGTTGTCTTGTTAAATTTTAGTTTTGTCTTCGTTAGTGATGTCTGTGATACCGATCTGTCCTTGTCCACGTTTGAATACTAAAATGATTACAAAAGCTTTTCAAAATTTCACCTTGGTACTGTTTGAGGGTTAGAGAAGTTACACGTACCATGTTTTAGTTGGTTTTGTCTAGGGGTTAGAAAATGACAATAACCAATCAGTTACCTAACAGATCTTTCAAAACATATACCTCACTGACCGTGTGACGGGTGCTGTATGCAGAGCAGGACATGCTTACCCTTCCGGAGCACCTGATGTCACTCTTGTTTTTTGAGAGTTCACACTGTTAGTGCTTTAGTTTTTTGTGTTGTATATGTAATGTTTGTGTGTTTTGTGGTCATGTGGTGTCTTTGGTCTTCCGTCTTTTGGTGTTCTTGCTTTTGCCTTGTCTCTGGACTTTGATTTGTGTAATTTTTTGCTTTGTTCCTTCGGTATTCTACTGCCGTTGTTTTTCACTTTAGCAACACTCATCATCTCCAGCCTCAATGATGGACTTTAGTCTATATCTGTATCATTTTCAACCTGTTGTACTTTAACAACACTCATCATCCCTACCCTCCATGATGGACTCTAACCAATATCTGTATCATTTACATCCCAGTGTACTTTTACATCTCTCAACATTTCGAAACTCAATGATATACTTAAGCCTATATCTGTATATACTTTAGCCTATATCTGTATCATTAACATCCCCTTGTACTTTAACAACACTCATCATCTTAACCTCCATGATGGACTCTAGTCTATATTTGTATCATTTACATCCCGTTGTACTTTAACAACGCTCATCATCTCCACCCTCTATTGTAGACTGTAGTGTATAAATGCAGCATTTAAAATCTGTTGTACACTCATCATCTCCACCTTCCGTGATTGACCCTAGCCTATATCTGTATAATTTACAACTCAATGTACTTTAACAACACTCATCATCCCCACCATCCGTGATTGACCCTGGCCTATATGTGTATCATTACATCCCGTTGTACTTTAACAACACTCATCATTTCCACCCTCCATGATGGACTAAAGCCTAAATCTGTATCACTTACATCCCTCGTCACTTTAACAACACTCATCATTTTTACCCTCCATGATAGACTCTAGACCATAACTGTATCATTTACAACCTGTTGTACTTTATCAACACACATCATCTCCAGCTTCCATGATGGACTCTAATCTATATCTGAATCATTTACTACTTGTTGTACTTTACCAACACTCATCATCTCCAGCCTCCATGATGGACTCTATCCTATTTCTGTATCATTTACTACCTGTTGTACTTAAACAAAACTCATCATCTCTAGCCTCCATGAACGACTCTAGCCTATATCTGTATCATTTATAAACTGTTGTATTTTAACAACACTCATCATCTCCCGCTTCCATGATGGACTCAAGACTATATCTGTACCATTTACAACCAGTTGCACTTTAACAACAATTATCATTTCCACCCTCCATAATGGGCTATGGCCTATATCTGTATCATTTACAACCAGTTGTACTTCAACAACACTCATTATCTCCAGGCTCCATGATGGACACCAGCATATATCTGTATCATTTACAACACTTTGCACTTTAACAACACTCATCATTTCCACCCTCCATGATGGACTTAAGCCTATATCTGTATCATTTACAACCGGTTGTAATTTCACAACACTCATCATCTCCACCCTCCATGATGGACTCTAGTCTACATCTTTATCATTTACATCCCGTTGTACTTTAACAACACTCATCATCTCCACCCTCCATGATGGACTCTAGTCTACATCTTTATCATTTACAACCCGTTGTACTTTAACAACACTCATCATCTCCACCCTCCATGATGAACTCTAGCCTATATCTGTATCATTTATAACCCATTTTACTTTAACAACACTCATCAACTCCACCCTCCATGATGGACTCTGGCCTATATCTGTATCATTTACAACTCATTGTACTTTAACAACACTCATCATCTCCACCCTCCATAATGGACTCTAGCCTATATCTGTATAATTTACATACCGTTGCGCTTTAACAACACTCATCATCTCCATCCTCCGATTCTAACCCATCTCTTTATCATTTACAACTCTTTGTACTTTTAACATCGCTGATAATCTCATCTTCCATGACATCTGTATCATTTACAACCCGTTGCAATTTAAAATCACTGATCATTTCAGAATTTCATGTTGGACTCCAGGCTATATTTTGTATATCTTTACGAGTTCCAACCCGTGACGCTTTTAAGACACTTACTTCATCATCCCTCCACCATAATGGACTTTAGCCTTTATCCGTATCGTTTGCAACCCGTGACACTTTTACAACCCTCATCCACCCCATCATAGACTCTAGCATATATCTGTATCCCCACATACAAACTCTGCACCATACCGATAGAAAGACATACTAAACATTCATAAATCAGAATTGTCTTATTTTTGGTATCAAGTTGAGTGAAGAGAACAACTTGCCTTGAATCTAATGGGTACCTAAGTAACATAAATGCCGCTACAAAGATGGATACATTGCTGGCTCTGCCAAATGCACGGCAAAACCCGTTTCTAAGCTCATAATTTCATTACTTACGGCAGATAAAGATGGCCTAAAGATATATAGTGATGGAGTATACTCAACAAGTGGAGTGAATCAGATGTGGATTCTCAAAAACTCAAAAGATTTATTAGAATCTCTTTTCTTAACTGAACTCAACCACTACAGCAGTGTCAAAACATTTGATTTTTCTACACTCTATACTACTCTTCCACATGATAAGCTTAAGTCAATACTTCGGGATTGAATACATCAGTCTTTTTGTACTACAAAAGGGTGAGAAAGGATATTCATAATTAGTGATAGGTAAAAATGGGGCCTATTTTGTTAAACATCACACTGATTTTTACAAAAAGTATACAAAGGAGAATGTCATTGCATACTGGAATTCTTGTTGAATAGCATATTTGTAGAATTTGGAGGACAAATTTTCCAACAGACAATAGGGATACCTATGAGGACTAATTGTGCTCCACTTTTTAGCAGATAGTTCAGAAAATAATAACAATAAGCTAGCTCTACGCGCTGCACCTGTCACTCTGCCAAATCATGGAGACGACCGATAAACTTCTGGGGTGACAATTGTAACAGTGATTGAAAATATAACCTTGATGGATCAGTTTCTTAGACAGAAATGTCGCTCTGTTGACAAAATCCCTATACAAACTACAAGCATAACAATAGCAAATGTTGTGAAATTCGAAGCCATATGCCGGGGATAATGAAATATAATTGCTAAACCAGAGGCTCCCAGGGGCCTGTATTGCTCACCTGGCTTTCAGTTGCCACAATCAAGCTCACATAGTTATACAGTTGAACTTCAGTCCCTCAAACTTTGGTAGTTTGTTCACCACCAATATCTTAAACTGTATTTTAAGTCTCATCATGTTTTACTATATTTCTTTGTTGGGCTTTTTTGACAAGAATGTTCTTGCAAAGGACCACTCTCGACACCAGTTTTGAAGTTGAGACATCATGTTTTAAATGGCGGTCAACGGTAATTTTCAACACCATATTTTAAGTTACGACATCAATATCTATTAAGAAACCAAATTTCATTGAAATTGGATAATGTTGATTTTTTTTCGCCTTTTTTGGCGTCATTTTGAAAATGGCAGTCAACGAATAATTTTCAACACCTGTCTTGAAGTCGCAACATCAATATCTATTTGGAAACCAACTTTCATTGAAATCGGGCAATGTTGAATTTTCTCGCCTTCTTTGGCGACCATTTTGAAAATAGCGGTAAGCGAACACTTGTCAACACCATTTTGAAGTTGCAACATCAATATCTATTTGGAAACCAACTTTCATTGAAATCATACAATGTTGAATTTTCCCGCCTTTCTTGGCGGGCATTTTTAAAATGGTGGTCAACGAACAATTTTTAACGTTGGTTTCGAAGTTGTAACATCAATACCTATTTGGAAACCAAATTTCATTGAAATCGGACAATGTTGAATATCCCCGCCTTTTTTGGCAACCATTTTGATTATGGCGGTCAACAAACAATTTTCAACACCGGTTTTGAAGTCGCATCATCAATATCTATTTGGAAACCAAATTTCATTGAAATCGAACAATGTTGAATTTTCCCGCCTTCTTTGGCTGCCATTTTGAAAATGGCGGTCAACGAACAATTTTTAACACCAGTTTTGAAGTCCACACAGCATGGCAAACATTTTATCAATTTACACTTAACCTTCATCTTCTATACCTTTCAAAATAGAAGTGAAGAATATGAAAATTTTGAAAATTCCGTAAAAAAAGAGCAATAACTCCTACAAGGGTTATTGGATTTTCTTCAAAATTTCAGGGTGGGAAGATCTTGATATGCTGAACCTTTTTGCAATTTACACTTGACCTCTGTCTGTTACACTTTTTAAAATAAAAAATAAAAAATGCACAAGTTTTGAAAATTTTATGGAAAAAGGGCAATAACCCCAAGACGGGTTTTCGGATTTTCTTCGAAATTGCAGGGCAGGTAGATCTTGCTATGCTGATGACTTTACTCCCATGACAGATTTTTTAAAAACAGCATTTACCCCCATGTTCTATTTTTAGTAACAGCAGCCATGTTGTTGAGTCTTCGGACTAATCCAACACAATTTTGAAACTGCATACCCTGGTGATACTTCAGGCCAAGTTTGGTTACTATTGGCTCAACAGTTTCAGAGGAGAAGATTTTTTGAAATTGTTGACGGACGACAGACGACGGACGACGGACGCAAAGTTATGGCAAAAGCTCACATGGCCTTTTAGGCCAGGTGAGCTAAAAAGGGAAGTTCAATATTGAAAACTTGAATTCATCACGCTTGTTGTAAAGTTTTGCTTTAAAACGACCAGAATTATCAATTAACAAAATACCGAGGTTACTGTGAATTTAGGTTCTGCATATGCGCATTTCGACAACTTATGTCTCTTCAGTGCAGATAAAATCAAAATATTTGGAAGTCCATAAACCGAAATAGGTGTAAAATATATAAAGGTATAAGTCCCGGTATGATTCTGATGATGTCATCTATTTTGTAATATTCACGTGATCTTCAAAATATGCATTTTTATACTTTACAGTAATTAACACTTCTGTAAAACTATATTTTATCAGCATTGGTAATACCAAACAGGGGTTGTTAACCTCGCAATAACTCTTCGATTATTTCATCTTGCTTTTATCTAATTTGAACGATGAACTGATTATAGCGTTGCTGATCAATGGTCAAGATGGTTTACTTGTGAGGTGACTAGGCAGAAAGGTACTTCAAAGAGGTCGCTACAAAACTCAGTTTTAGTCACAATGTTTCACTGTTGGGTCAAGGGATATTTTAATACTCCAGGTAGTCTATGAAGAGCTCTGTTTTTATGCCCTCTGATCTTTTGATCGGGGGCATTTTGTTTTTGTCCTGTCTGTCTGTCTGTCTATTCGCAACTTTGACATGGCTCATAACTGTTAAACCAGACGTGACAGGAACTTAATTTTTGGTATGTTTATTGATCATGTCAAGATAAACACCATTATGCAAATTTCGCTAAGGTGAGATCAAAGGTCAAGGTCACAGAGTTCAAAAACTCAAAATAGATTTTTCAATAGCTCGTTAATTTCAATAGCTAGAAGCTTAATACTCTATATGTGAATAGATCTAATAAAGCTTAATACAAATCTACCAATTTGATCATGTCAAACTTAACACCATTATGCAAATTTCGCTAAGGTAAGGTCAAAGGTCAAGGTCACAGAGTTCAAAAACTCAAAATAGATTTTTCAATAGCTCGTTAATTTCAATAGCTAGAAGCTTAATACTCTATATGTGAATAGATCTACTAAAACTTAATACAAATCTACCAAAAAAAAATTTGGGTCAGGTCATAGATCAAGGTCACCGAGTGCAAATTTGAAAACTTTAACAAAAACTTTAACTATGCCTATATCTTTTTAACCAGACGTGAAAGATCCTTCATATTTGGCCTGTATATTGATCATATGAAGCTGAACAGCATTATGCAAATTTCACTAAGGTCAGATCAAAGGTCCAGGTCACAGCAAGTCAAAAGGTCAAAATCTAGATTTTGCTATCTCGTTAATTACAATTGCTAGAGGCTAGATATTCTATATGGGAATAGATCTAATAAAGCTTAAAATCCTTCTACAAAATTTGGGTCAGGTCATAGATCAAGATCACCGATTGCAAGTTTTAAAATTTTTAACAAAAACTTTAACATTGCCAATATCTTTTCAACCAGATTTGATAGAACCTTCATATTTGGACTGTATATTGGTCATATGAAGCTGAACACCATTAAACAAACATCTCTAAGGGCAGGTCAAACGTCAAGGTGACAGTGGTCAAAAGGTCAAAATACAGATTATGCTTTTGCTCGTTAATTACAATGGCTAGAAGCTTCCATATGTGTACAGATCTAATGAAGCTTTGTACAAATCCACCAAAAACATTTCAGTGAGGTCAAAGGTAAAGGTCATTGAGTGCAAATTTGAAAACTTTAATATTGCCTATATCTTTCCAACCAGATGTGATAGGTGATAGAACATTCATATTTGGCCTGTATATTGGTTGTGCGAAGCTGAACAGCATTATAAAATTTCTCTTTGGTCAGGTCAAAGGTCAAGGTCACAGAATTCAAAATCTGATATGGTGTAGCTCATAAATTACAATTGCTATAGGCCTCATATTCTTTATGCAAATCCATAAAAAAATTTTGGTCAGGTCGAAGGTCAAAGTCACTGAGTGAAAATTTGAAAACTTTAACATTGCATCTTTTCAATATCTAAATTTTGTGTATCTCTATCATGCATAGCTGTGTCCTTAGCTGAATTTTGGCCTTTCTTGTAGACCCTTTCGGTTATTTGCTCTCTATCAGCTTTAACGTGTTTTTCGGTTTATTGACTTCCAAATGTTTTGGTTTGATCTGCATTGATGAGACAGAAAATAAATTAACAGTAACTTCGGTATTTTGCTATTCAACCAGATGTGATAGTAACTTCATATTTGGCCTGTATATTGATCATATAAAGCTCAAGATAAATGGTCAAGGCAGACAAGGTCAAAAGGTCAAAATCAGGATTGCAAGAGGCTTGATATCCTATATGAGAATAGATCTAATGGAGCTTAGTACATATGTCTACTTAAGGTGGTTTGCTCCTCATGTTTTGGGATTTCTGTCAGATTTTCGGAATCTTCTGGTTTTATCCATTTAAAAGCATTACAATTTTTTGCCCATGGACCCCCTTATTTTTTCTCATAATTTCATTTTATACATCTTTATGAGCATTCTGTGAAAATTTTATCAGATTTTATTTATTGTGTCACATTCATTCATGATCAAACCTGGCTAATGTTAATCCTATGAAAAATCCGAGGAGTTCAGTTTCCCGGCAAATTTTCAATTACTTAAATCTCAAAAACGAGATCATCAACCTATAAATCTTTTTCACTTAAATTACTTCTTTTTTAATTTTCTAACAAAAAATCACATTTATTTGAAATCCTATTTATTTTCAAATGGAGTAGCGAACCCCCTTAACCTTAATTTCTAGTCATTGAAATTTAAGCATTAATTTTGTATTGTAGACTTGGTTGCTACCATAGTGTTTCACTTTTGAGTATTTATCGGAGATCAAAGGTGTTATCTAACGCAAGATTTTTTGAGCTATGACAATAGCTCTCAAGACATTCGTCCCGGTGAGCTAAAAACCCGAAGGGCAATTTCACGATAATGACAACTTTCTCATTATGTATTATTTCTATTTCATTTTGGGAAACTATTGACATTGATATCTAAGGCGGTATTTAACGCAATATTTTTTCAGTGCTTTCATCAGATAATGATAAGCCCTTCCGTAAAAACATACTTTCGGTGACTGGGTTTATTTAATCAAACGTATCAAAATATCCGTGGACAATATGTAATTAGTACCATTTGTCACTTTTATTAAAATATTAATAAGATTAATAATTTGATGGTTAATAATTATGGTTTATAATTTTAGTGACTTCTCCAATATAAAACAAATTTTAAATGTAATTTGTGAGAATATGACATTTAAAGCTGGAATAGTCATAATTTTCAAGTATAAAGATCATTTATACAAAATTAGAACAATTAACATAATAAATAGTGAAACGACATTTGCTAAATTTGCAACATTAACCTATGACATTGCAAAGAGGGGGTTGTATATTATATATGGTATATTTGTATAATTTTGAACAACTAATGACTGTAATGTGTATAAAGTAATGCTTATAGATGGCCATCCTGTTTTAAGGTCTTTCTAAACACCTTTTCACAAATCTCTAAATTCAGGCAATATTGCCATCTAGAAAGAGGAAGGAGAAAAATGACTAGTTTCAGCAACATACAGAAGTTTAAGTTTGTCCTCGGTTAAAGACTTCAGTTTTGAAACAGATATGTCAAAAAATAACAAAATACCGAGGTTATCGTGAATTTTGGTTCTGCATGTGTGCATTTCGACAATTTATGTCTCATCAATGCAGATTAAATCAAAACATTTGGAAATTCATTTGAAAGTTATATGTTTTCATAATTGAAATGTTTTGATAATTTTAAAATGTGATACCATGAAGTCACATGCAAAATAGGAACTCCTACAAGTAAAAGAATAACTTCTATCAACAGGATTCAAGTTTTTTTTCAAATTGTCCTCAGGACAAGGTCAAAATGTCTGTAAATATGGTACCATCAGAACGCTCTCAACACAAAAAAGTCATATACAAAATTTGAACAACCAACCACTAAACAACTAATTCTAGAAGCAAGGTTAAAGCTGTTTCAAAAAATTGCAATCAGGACAAGGTCAAGGTCAAATGTCAACAAATATGGTACCTCTAGAACTCTCTTATCATCGCAGTTACATAACAAATATGGGCACCCTACCAGTAAAAGACTACCTTCTAGAGGCAAGGTTCAAGTTCTTAAAAATTGCCCTAAGACAAAATGTCTACAATTAAGTATTGTACCAGAAGAAAGCTCTTATCACAGGGAAGGTACATGCCAAATATGAATACCCTACCACTAAAAGCCTACCTTCTAGAGGCAAGGTTAGAGTTTTTAAAAAAATGCCCTAAGAGACAGGTCAAGGTCACAGGGAAGGTACATGCCAAATATGAATACCCTACCACTAAAAGCCTACCTTCTAGAGGCAAGGTTAGAGTTTTTAAAAAAATGCCCTAAGAGACAGGTCAAGGTCAAAATGTCTACAAGTATTGTACCAGAAGAAAGCTCTTATTACAAGGAAGTCGCATACCAAATATCAACATCCTAACTCTTCAGGAAGATATTCCACAAGCCACGTTAAAGTTTTGATGACGCCAACGACGGATATATGACAATAGCTCTCAAGACAGAGCTAAAAGGCCCGAAGGGCAGTTTCTTTCTCATTAAGTATTATTTCTATTTCATTTGGGAAACCATTACATCTATTTATAAACATTAAAATGACATGTTAATTTTTAAGATGTTTTTGGTCTGATGATTATTGAGCACTTGAGTGATAATTGCAGTTTTAGCGTTTTTCACACATGTAGTATTAAAGTTAGGTATATTTTATTTCTCTTATTTCTAGCAAATTCAACAAACGCCTGACCGGTGTCATAAAAATAATTCTCATCTGTCACGAGAAATTTCCCGCCAAATCTATTCGGAACTTAATCCTCGGTGTTTTACATTATGTCATTAGAGAAACATTTTCTACAACTTAAACACATTAATTATGAAATTTCTCAAATCATGTCAAATAAATTTTCAAATGTTTGAAAACTCGGCAAGCCTCGTTTTCAAACATTTGCAAAAGTTATTTTACTCGATATGAGAAATTTCATAATCAACTTAAGTTCTCGTTGTAGATAATTCTTTAGACAGCAATTTGTTTAAAACAAAATACCAAAGTCACTAGCAATTAATTTTCTGCATATGCGCATTTCATCAAGTTGTGTCACTCCAGTGCGATAAAATAAAAACATTTGAAAATCCGTATACGAAAATTTGTGCAACCGCTGAAAAAGAACAAATTATCAAAATCAGCTAAGGACAGAGCTAGGCCAGAGGGCGTACACCTTAGCTTTGAACAAAATTTGGTAAAAATTAGATATTGCAAGTTTCCAAATAAAACGGTTTTCAGACCAGCACTTAAGTACTGGCTACTGGGTTGGTGAATACAGTCAACCAGTAAAAGCATCGGCACAGTCGGGACAAAAAACAAAATACCGAAGTTACTCTTAATTTATTTTCTGCATATGCACCTTTCAAGAACTTATGTCTCATCAGTGCCGATCAAATCAAAACATTTTGACATCCATAAACCGAAATATTTGTAAAAACTGATAGTGCTGGATTTGCAATATTTTCAATATGGCTTTATCCTTTGCCATTGTTTAAGTGTTGAATTTGCAATATTTTAAATATTGCTTGATACTTTGCCATTGTTTTTCTAGTGCTGGATAATGACTTGATCCTTTGCCATTGTTTCAGTGCTGGATTTGCAATATCTTAAATATGGCTTGATCCTTTGCTATTGTTTTTTAAGTGTTGTATAATATGCAATATTTCAAATATGATCCTTTGCCATTGTTTAAGTGTTGAATTTGCAATACTTTAAATAAAGCTTGATCCTTTGATATTATTTTAGAGCTGATTTTGCAATACTTCAAATGTGGCTTGGACCTTTGCCATTGTTTAAATACTGAATTTGCAATATTTTGAATATAGCTTCATCCTTTGCCATTGTTAAAGTGCTGAATTTGCAATATTTTAAATATGACTTGACCCTTCGCCATTGTTTTTCAAGTGTTGGATAATATGACTTGATCTTTTGCCATTACTTCAGTGCTGAATTTGCAATATTTTCAATATAGCTTGATCCTTTGCCATTATTTGAGTGCTAAATTTGCAATATTTCAAATGTGGCTTGATCCTTTGCCATTGTTTAAGTGTTGAATTTGCAATACTTTAAATATTGCTTGATACTTTGATATTATTTAAGAGCTGAATTTGAATACTTCAAATGTGGCTTGAACCTTTGCCATTGTTTAAGTGCTGAATTTGCAATATTTTAAA
>MJUU01024032.1:0-20902 GCA_002080025.1 Modiolus philippinarum
CCCGGATTTGCGAATATTTACGCTAATGCAGGGCCTAAAAATTAATATTTTAAAATTTTAAAATATATATTTAATACTTTAGATCGAAAACATGGTTAAAATTCCTCTCGCAACTTAAGACTGCTTAATTAGACCATCACATCTTACATGGCGTAAGTACAGATGTTCCAAGTCAACGGAGAAAGAATCATAACTCGTTACTTACCTAAACTACTTACTGTGATTCATTTGAATTCGATTGTAAGCACGATAAAATCATTGTTGAAATAAAATTTTATCATCTTTAAAAAAATCAAGATTTTCGGAAATGTCGCAAAAGTTTTCGATATCAATCTACAAAAATATGTAACTTTGGCGTTGTACTTTTTTGTATAGATTAAGCATTGGTTACCAATATAATCAACCAAATCCTTCACAGATCTTTATTTGGAGCTTTCAACAAAAAAAAATGTTGAATAGAGAAGGAACATGTGATTCAAAATAGTGTCGAAGTAATTAATTTGTGTTAAATATGAATCGTTTACAATCAAATTAATAGGTCATGAGCTTGAATCCCTTTCCGTGCACACCCCACTTCTAACCCAAACCAATTTTTTTTCAGTCCTTCTAAATGAGACATGTTAACATGAACATAACCTGCACGCAAAGACAGAGTGAGTCATTTTTATAGTACACCACTTATTGTTCTGATATTTTAGTTGTCGTTTTAAAGTTTCAATTTTTCAGTTCCTTAATTTTCTATGGATTGATGAAATCTTAATTCATTTTCTTTACAATAAATATAATTCAAGTATAATAAAAATCCACATTTTTTTCAAAATCCAATTTAAAAGTACCGGCTACTACGATGAAAAGCAGGTGTGCAGTATGCTTGATTTTTCTTATTGATAATATATTCGTCATATAGGTGCAATTTATCAACACCAAGTTGGTATACTAATGGGCACAAATTGTGCTCCTCTTCTTCACAGATACTTGTTTTTATATTCCAACGAGACTGAATTTTTCAGGGACTTGTAAAAAAGATCATGAAATAAAAGATGTTCGATCCTCCAGTCTTATATTGATCATATGAAGTTCGTTCCATCAATAAAGTATCTTTTGATAAATAAATCTCATAAATATATCCTCCAGAACTACAGGTAAAGGAAACAAAAGAAAACATTACATCTACATCTTTTTTTACTTATATCTCGAATTTGCCGAAAAAAGTCATCTCAGTACTAAAATGTACGACAAAAGGGCTGATTTTAATTTCAAAATTATCAATTTCCCTGACATGAATAGTAAAATTCCAACTTTCTTGCTTATGGCGTGTATGTTTCACAATTGATTCGTTACGCGAGAGCTAGCACAAATTGTACAGACTTTTTCATTAGACATAGTTATTTTCATGACCGCCTTATTAATCAAGGCTTTTAAAATTCCGTTTCATACGATCATTAAAAAAGTTTTTAATAGAAATCAGTCTCGTGTAGAAAAATTTGAAGCTTTGGTCCGAACTGTGATACAAGATTTTGTGTTTACTTAATAATTGAATGATCATGTTTTTTTACTGTCTACGACCATTGAATAGCAAATGCTGTTTTTGCTATCGGACACTAACGCATTGAAAGGAGAGGTTTGGCGTGCCATAAAAACGGTTTAACCAACCATTTCTTTTGCGGTCTTCAATTTGCCGGTGAATTTCCACTTGGTTTGTCGTTTTGCCGCTTGGACTTTGGCTCTTGACAATCATGTTCGGTAATTTTGTTATCCCCCCCCCCCCATTTAAGGTAGTAAAATGATAAACACCTGGCACTAAATGTTGTCAATTTACGAGATTATAAAGAGGCAGTATTTCAAATATCTATTACCTTCAATTCATTAGAAAACTGCAAATGCAAGTTCTTAAAAAAAGGTCTTGTAAGAAAAATATATGTTGTCTTGTGCGAAAAAAGGCCTTTAAATCGAAACCCCGTCATGCTATGTTAAGGAATTGAGATAAGAGACTAAACGGATGTGATAGAACTTTGAATAACAATAGATTGATGACCAGATTAAGAGGTGTTGACATAGTTGAAAATGAACTACTATATCACCGTTCCTGTCTCAAGACACTTTACAATAGGAAGATAGCTAATTTTGCTAGTCAGAGTAGACAGGAAACATTGACAATGAGAGAGCATGAAGCCCATCTAATCGCCTTTTTTTTTAGAAATTATTGTCTGAATTGTTGAGTCTAGAATATGTGCTGATGGTCCGAAGGTTTTTCATTTGTCTGATCTTGTGAGACGAAGAACAACAATAAAAGCATTGTTCAATTAATTAGTTTTACAATGCATTTGTAGAGACTTTACCCATGTGAATTTACTCCATATCTTTTATATGTTCATGATCAACATTTGGTGCAATTTTGAATAGAAGCCCAAGTGTAAATTCCATGAAGCTTAAAGAGAAGTAGCTGGATGTAAGTCCAGGACTAGAAGCTCATTCGAAAGGTAGGGATATTTTATGGGCCTTTAAGGAAGGCGTCAGAGAAGCATTATCACAAGTGGTGGACTATTCAGAGGTGCTGCTTCTAGCAAAAGCAGCAAAGTACAGTTATATGACATGACATGAGTGAGTTCGCAAAGTGAAATGTCCGTGTGCATTTCAAGTAGAATCGATCACTTTTAAAAAAATCTCTAGAATTTATTTGTAGTCCGATATATTACTTTTTCATAATGCTGAAAAGGGCTTAACCAACAGCTTCTTTCTATAAGTTAGAAATAATTTTATGTTCCCTTGTTTTCTTATTGTGATTATTCTAATACAAATTGATGTCTTTGTCGTCACAATTTATTATGCAATATATAGCAAATATTGACGTTGAAAATTTGCAGACATTTTGAATTGTAACAAATGGAAACTAGGGAACAAAAAATTATTTTTAAATTACAGGTAGAAGCTGTTGGTCGAGTTGTTTTCGGCAGCATAAAAATATAAAAAATAGACAAGAAATGAACTCTAGAGAATGTTTTGAACAGTGACTGTTTTTACTTGAAATGCACAGGGAAACTTTGCTTTGCGAACTCACTCATGTCATATTACTGTACTTTGAAACGATTTTTACAGCTTGTGGCCATCTTTGTTTAGATGCGGTCATATATTGGTTCTAATTGGTGTTTTCTAAGAAGATGGTTAAACGAAGGTAGCGATGGTGGACGGACAATGGACGCCAATGCAAAAGTGATAACAAAAGCTACGCCAGTTGAGCTAACAAGTGTGACCAGCATTATTGCAGTGTTGAGAACAGAATCATTTTGGAACTAGGTAATTTTGTGGGTGAGAGATTGTCTCGTATCATTTATGCCATATCCCGTTCCTCCAGACCACTATAAGCACGAGATTGTTAAATTTCATTTCAGAGGAAGGTAAGTTTATCACCTGAAAAAATGTAGTTGTCCTATTAATCTGACATTTTACATAAACGGATTCTCCATATAGTTGGAGATTTCAAGAAATAAATGTCCCAATATTAATCTAAGTTGTCTGATAGCGACTCTCTTAGATGACAGATCATTCTCAAAGCAACAACAAATTGGTCTGCACCTTAAAATGGACATTAATACTATGATTCCGCCGTTTTCTAAAAGACAATTTTTATACCCCAAACTTTGTTGCTGTTTTATAGTTTAACCGTTGTCCATCATTCCAACATTTTCTGGACTTATTTTCTGGAGAAAGCTTGAGAAATTGACTTGATATTTTTGGCATGTTAGTTTACCTTGATAAGTGAAGGAACGCATTTGAGATTTGTCTAGATTCACAAGTTTTTGCAGGAGTTATTGCACTTTAGACTTTTATCCATGTATTTGTCACATGTGCATTTACTCCATATCCTTCACTGTTTATTTAAAATTTCAGCAATTCAGTTCTCTTGACTATTTTTGAAATCCAATTTAAATATTGACTTGATATATATGGTGTGTGGTTTACTTGATAAGTTCAAGATTGAATTTGAATAATGTTTTTATCCATCCCTTTTGCATACCATGTTTGGTTTAAAAATGTTAGTGGTACAGGAGATTTTTATATGTATATCCAAACAGTTCCTATAAGTTAACTTCGAATGACAAATCAAAACTAAGATAAAATTCTTGGACAGTACTTCCTAAGTAACTCTTATATTATGTTTGGTAAATTTAGATTCTGCACTTACAAGGATCGGGTCATGACCTAATTTTAAGACACCATTGCTACTTCTGAAACTCAAACGCTCCTAAGGGCCTGTAATTGCTCATCTTTATATCAGATGTCCAGATCAAGCTAACATTGTACCTTTTATGCCCAATTGGCAATAAATGCAAAGTGTTAGTAGGCAGACACAGTTTTGAAATGGTCCATCCAAGGAAGAAGTTTCCTAACTTTTTCAATAGGACAAGATCTTTTAATGTGTGTTTCCTGTAAGGTCGAATGTTAAACCATGGCCCAGTACACATGAGGTGGGAACCGTCGGAAACAATTTTAATGGGGACCACCTAAGACGATTGTGATAAACTTTGGATCCAGTTGGCCCATTGGCTACAAAGGAGATCTTTGAAAAAATTTCAAATAGGGTCCAATGTTAAACATGTTTCCCGATGATGGCCATTGTTGGACATGACCCATATCTTCCTGATATTTTTTATGGTTCCATAATGTCCAATGTTAAACTTGTTTCCCGGTGGTGGCCATCTTGGACATGACCCACATCTTCCTGATAATTTCGTATGGTTCCATGGACCATTGTGTCTTTGTTTGGTTCAAGTTGGTAAAGTGGTTTCAAATGAGACCTTTGAAAGTTTTTCGATAAGGTACAATGTCAAAAACGTCCCCTCAGTTGGTCATCTTGCATAAGTATGAACCTGCCAGACAGTTTGAAAGGGGACTACCAATTGATTATTGTGGTCAAATATTTCTCTAATTTCTAGTTGTTTCAGAGGAAAATATCTTTGAAAGTGTCCCATTGTTGAAATGTTCAACTATGTTACCCACTTTCGGTTATTTTGATGACGTGCGAACCAGTCAGACATATGCGTCACTCTTGCAAATTTACTGTTTTTTCAAAATTCTAACCACTTAAAAATAGTGAGGCTTCATTCCGTGTATGGCACTCGGTAGATGTCCTTGGTACTGGATTTGGCTTCCTATTTCGATATTTTTGGTAATGAGTACTTCTTTCGGACAACTTTTGCATATTATTTGATTTTAATGCTGCTGATGAGAGGTTACTCCTTGAAACACGTGTACAGCATAACGAAATTTACTGTTTTTGATGCAACTTCGGTATTTTTTGTATTTTGAACCATTGGGCCGATGCCACTGCTGGTGGACCAGAGGTCCCCGATGGTATTCACCAGCCCAATAGTCAGACTTGTCTGACATGAAAATTTTACTTGCGTTTGATACAAATTTACTGTTTTTTTCAAAATTCTAACCACTTAAAAATAGTGAGGCTTCATTCCGTGTATGGCACTCGGTAGATGTCCTTGGTACTGGATTTGGCTTCCTATTTCGATATTTTTGGTAATGAGTAGATCTTTCGGACAACTTTTGGATTATGGCTTTCCATATTATTTGATTTTAATGCTGCTGCTTGAAACACGTGTACAGCTTAACGAAATTTAGTGTTTTTGATGCAACTTCGGTATTTTTGTATTCTAGCAAAGTTAACCAACGCCTAACCGGTGTGATAAAAATATTTCTAGTCTCTAGTGAGAAAACAACTCGCGTGAAATTTCCCGCCAAATCTATTCGGAACATAATCCTCGGTGTTATACATTATGTGATTAGAGAAACATTTTCTGCAACTTAAACGCGTTAATTATGAAATTTCTTACATCTTGTTAAATAAATTTTCAAATGTTTAAAAACTCGACAACCCTCGTTTTCAAACATTTGCAAATTTTATTTAACTCGATCGATGTGAAAATTTTATAATCAACTTAGTTCTAGTTGTAGAAACTATATTTTTACAACTGGTCCTGTGGTTTCAGAAGAGAAGATCTCTGAAGATATTCCCATAGGATGCAATGTTTCCTGCAGACAGCCATTTTGGATACGACCCATCCTGATAATTTTAAAGGGGTCCGTTTAATGACAATTGTGACTAAGTCTGGTACAAACTGGCCAGGTAGCATCATAGAGATCATTGAATAAGTTTACACATAGGGTACAATGTTAAACCATAGTCCCTGCTTGCAGCTATGTTTGATAAGGTCTTGGACTAATATATTAGTCCGAGATGAGATGCGAACCTACCAGGCACTATTTTGAAATACAATCACTCAAGGACTTGTGATGCAGTTTGATTCAAATTAGTCGAGTTGTTTCAGAGGAAAATATCTTTGAAAGCGTCCCATTGTTGAAATGTTCAACTATGTTCCCCACTTTCGGTCATTTTGATGACGTGCGAACCAGTCAGACATATGCGTCATTCTTGCAATTTAAACTGAACCTCTTATCTCGAATAGTTTTTGAAATACGAGAAAACAATATACAAGCAAGCAGATTTTAAAAATTTGACAAAATAACAAAAAAAAAAACATTATAAATACATACGATTGTCTGCAAATTTCAGGGTATGTAGATCTTCATATGATCACTGATTTTTGTTACTTAAACATCACCTCTATCTCCTATCATTTTTAAAATATAAGCCAGCTAGGACTCTCAAGAGCCGGTGATGCTCATCTTTACCATTGGCCATACAGACATTCAAATACACCTGTGTTAAAGGGTCTCATTTTCAAACTATGTTTAGAAACCTTTGTCAAGGTCCAATGTAACACTTTTGCCCCTACTGACCATCATCTGGCTGCAGAATTCAATTTTAAAAAGAACTATTGTGCATAAGTTTATTTTCAAGTGGACAAATATTTTAAGGGATGAGGTGCAGACCTGCAAGACTCCTGTTTGAAAGGGTAGCACCAAAGAAACATTGTTGTTAAGTTTGTTTCATTAAGCTTGTTAAGCACCTCATAAATTTCATTCATGTTAAATTTAGTTTATATCAGCAGTTCTCTATAACATCTTTGAATGCATTTTTTTCAGAAAGACAAATGTTAATACTAAGTTAACCGCTGCCCACCCGTCGTTACCGTCGTTAGATGATTGATTGACACCAAAGTAACAATACTTGTTCAGCAACTTGTAATTAACATTCATGCCATATTTGGTGTAAATCTACACAATGTTTTCCTAGGAAAAAATCCGTGTTAGGGGCCGTCTTGAACTTGCTATGAGGTATGAGTAAAACTCATTGTTGAAGGCCTCATGGTGACTTCAAGATGAAGAACAACAATAAAAGCGTTGTTCCATTGCTTATTTTTACAATCTATTTGTAGAGACTTTGTCTCATTTGCATTTACTCCATATCCCTTCATTGTTAATGCATTTCCCACGGGGTCCAATGTTAAACTTACTTCCTGCTTACAGCTATAAGACAATGGGTCTGCACCAATGAAACAACTTTGACCACCAACTCATAAGTAACATTCAGGCTTTGTTAGGTTAAAATTCTCCTTTCAGAGACTCTTTAGAAAATCTTGTAGGCCCAATGTTAAACTAAGTTCCCCACTGCTGGCCATGTTTGAACATCATTGAAGTAATACAATACTTGGTGGCAACTCATATGTAACATTAATGTCATGTTTGGTGTAAATGTATCAAGTGTTTTTCAAGAAAAATAGAGCAGTGCTCAAGGTCTCCCGCCTTAGAGTTGTATGTTAGATGAATGGAGTTTTTTTTACCTGTTGCCAGCTTTGAGTGCAATATCCTCAAAAACTGAAAGATACAACAAAAATTTGTTGGCATTTTCATGAAAGCATTCAAGGAAAGGAATCCAACGGCGAAAATCCCATCGCATTGGATAAAAATTAAAAAAAAAAATTTTTTGGCACCCCCACCCCCAACACCTTTGACCCCAATTATCTTGAAAACGGTAAGAGAAACCAGAAATCTGTTGGAATATGTATGAAAGCATTCATTGAGAGGAATCTAATGGAAAAAATCCCATCGAAATCGGATAAAAAATAAAAATTTCCCACACGGACCAAATTTTGGTGCAATAAATTCTATTTTTAGCAATTGTGACCTTGACCTTTGACCTACTGACCCCAAAATCAATAGGGTTCTTGCCCTTCCCTATTCCTTCCATCTGTATAAGTTTTGTTTCAATCGGGCAAGGGATACTCAAGTTATTATCCGGAAACGACATCTGGCACCCCCACCACCCCCCAACACTTTTGACCCCAATTATCTTGAAAACGGTAAGAGACACCAGAAATCTGTTGGCATATGTATGAAAGCATTCATTGAGAGGAATCTAATGGAAAAAATCCCATCGAAATCGGATAAAAAATAAAAATTTCCCACACGGACCAAATTTTGGTGCAATAAATTCTATTTTTAGAAATTGTGACCTTGACCTTTGACCTACTGACCCCAAAATCAATACGGTTCTTGCCCTTCCATCTGTATCAGTTTTGTTTCAATCGGGCAAGGGATACTCAAGTTATCATCCGGAATGACGGAAAAGCGAATTCTATAGTCCCCCCCTTTCGCGAAAGGCGGGGGACAAAAATTCATATAGTCCGATGTCAAAATAAATTCTCCATTGGCAGTACTGAATACTGAATTGGCACCAAAGTAACAACATTGGGTCAGTACCTCATGAGTATCATTCATGCTATGTTTGATTAAAATCATGTAAGCAGATCACTAGAATATCTTGAATGTATTTTCTACAGGATCCAATGTTAAAATAAGTTGCATGCTTGTGGCCATATCAAATGACAGATCAACTTCAAGTTAAAAATACTTGGCCAGCTACTCATAGGTAAAATTCATACCTTGTTTGGTGTCAATCGAATAGATGTGGTGTCCTTGTTCTGGGTGTTTCCTGTGTTGGTGCTGTCCCTGAATTGTTTGTTTTCTTTAAGGATTGTTTGGTTCTCACTTACTTTATCAGAAAAAAATCTTTGTATTCATTCCCATAGGGTCCAGGTCTGACAAGTCTGTAAAATATGTGTGGTAATCAAGTATTTTCAGATGAATTTTTTTTTGGGCATTTTCCTTTGATCTTATGTTTTTTGCCCTTGATCTTTTTATGGTAGTCTCAAACATTTGCTTCACAAAAATTTGACAGGTCTAAAAGTCCAATTTAAGTTCCCTACTGGCTGCCATGTTGGATGACAGATCTGTTGTAAAGTAACTACACTTGGTCAGCAACTAATAAGCATCATTCAAGGCAAGTTTGGTTTAAATCTATTCAGTGGTCCTCAAGAAGTTCTTCAGAGGAAACTAGAGAGATAAATGCCCCTGCTGCCATATCCAATGATTTTCATGGTGTGTTGATATGTATGCTTTGGATAAAATTTAGTAACTCTTTTTCTGTCTGTAAGACACATATGATGCCCCAGCAGTTGCATATAAAACATAGACATCTACTTTTCTAATATTGTTGAAGGAATTATCCTGAATAACAGTTCAAGAATACATATTTTGATAAAATGGCCAAGTTCAATTACCCCTCAAAATCACAAATTTTAGCCAAAATCTATACCATGGCAATACTCTCATCTTCAATCCAAGCCTAGTCACTTTGCAAAGTAAAATAAATGTTGTTTTAATATTGTAGGAGGAGTTATATAGTGAATACCAGTTCAAGAACACACATTTGGATAAAATGGCCAAGTTCAACTACCCCCTCACAATCAGAAATTTTGGCCAAAATCTAAACAATGACAATATGCACATCTTCAATCCATGCCTAATCACAATGCAAAGTAAAATTAATGTGCCATTAATATTGTGGGAAAAGTAATTCAGAATAACAGCTTATCAGAGGTTGAACAGACGGACAGATGGACAGACGAGGGTAAAACAATATAGACCTATACACTTGCCAAGTATAACAAGAGGCTCTCAAGAACCTGTATCGCTCACCTGGCCCTTTGATTAACATAGACATTTTATGTTAATGAGCCCTTATATATAATAAAACTATAAATCCAATATCCCTAATTAGTTAAAGGGGAGAAGACCTCTGTTAGTTTATCATTGGATCCAATGGGAAACACTAAGTTCCCAGCTGGCTGACATGTTGGATATCACGCTGACCTGAAAAACACCTTTTTGCAAGGGAACACTCAATGACTATTGTAGCCAAGTTTTGTTCAAATTGGCTCAGTACATTCAGAGGGGAAGATCTTTGAAAGTGTTTTCCCATAGGGTCCAATGTTAAAACTATGTTCCCCACTGGCGGCCATGTTGGATATAGTGCGATCCTGGAAAACACCTTTTTTGCAAGGGACCACCTAAGGACTATTGTGGCCAAGTATGGTTCCAATTGGCTCAGTAGTTTCAGAGAAGAAGATCTTTGAAAGTGTTTTCCCATAGGGTCCAATGTTAAAACTATGTTTCCCACTGGCGGCCATCTTGAATATAGCACTGACCTGAAAAACATCTTTCTTGCAAAGGACCACCTAAGGACTATTGTGGCCATGTTTGGATCCAATTGGCCCAGTAGTTTCAGAAAAGAAGATCTTTGAATGTGTTTTCCCATAGGGTTCAATGTTAAAACTGTGTCCCCCTCTGACGGTCATGTTGATTGTAGCGCAATCCTGAAAAACACCTTTTTTTGTAAGGGACAACCCAAAGGCTATTGTGGCAAAGTTTGGTACCAATTGGCTCAGTAGTTTCAGAGAAGAAGATCTTTGAAAATGTTTTCCCCAAGGGTCCAATGTTGAAACTATGTTCCCCGCTGGCAGCCATCTTGGAAATTGCGCGGACCTAAAAAACACCCTTTTTGTAAGGAACCACCCAAGGACTATTGTGACCAAGTTTGGTTCCAAATGGCTCAGTAGTTCAGAGAAGAAGATCTTTGAAAGTGTTTTCCCAAAGGCTCCAATGTTAAAACTATTTTTCCCCCTGGCGGCCATCTTGGAATTCGCGCAGACCTTAAAAACACTTTTTTTGTAAGGGATCACCCAAGGACTATTGTGGCCAAAGGTGGGTCCAATTTGCCCAGTAGTTACAGAGGAGCAGATCTTTGAATGTGTTTTCCCTTGGGTCCAATGTTAAAACTATGTCCCCCGCTGGCGACCATGTTAAATGTAGTGCGATCCTGAAAAAACACCTTTTTGTAAGGGACCACCCAAAAACTATTGTGGCCAAGTTTGGTGCCAATTGGCTCAGTAGTTTCAGAGAAGAAGATCTTTGAAAGTGTTTTCCCATAGAGTCCAATGTTAAAACTATGTTTTCCGCTGGCAGCCATCTTGGAAATCGGACGGACCTAAAAAACACCTTTTGTAAGGGACCACCCAAGGACTATTGTGGCCAAGTTTGGTTCCAATTGGCCCAGTAGTTTCAGAGAAATAGAATTTGAAACATTTTTTTCCATAGGGTCCAATGTTAAATTTTGGTCCCAGCTGGCGGCCATCTTGGATGACGTACAGATCTGAGCGACACAATTTTTAAAGGGAACCACCAAAGGACTATTGTGGCCAAGTTTGGTTTCAATTGGCCCAGTGGTTTCAGAGGAGAAGATCTTTGAATGAAAAGTTTACGGACGGACGGACGACAGACGGACAACAGACGACGGACGCAAAGTGGTGGCAAAAGCTCACCCTGGCATAGCCAGATGAGCTAAAAAGCCTATCTTGTAGCTACATAGTTCAAACGTTTTTGGAATGGTTTAGAAAGACATACAAACAATATACCCCAATTCTAGACCTTGGTACAAATTCCCAATAAATGTTAAAACAACCTCCTTTCAAAAATTCCACTACCATGTAAAAATTATCTGAAAATTCATCTAGGTGAACATGAGTTTTTTCTACCATATAGAAATTCAGACAAACTGACTGTAATGACATCTTGGAGACATGTGTCAGCAGAAAATATAAATCATTTTTATATAAAAACCAATATTTATTTCAACATCATATACTTTTTATGAAAATTGCAAAAAATTATTTAACAATATTAGATTTTCTTTTGATGACTATAATTCTATGAAGCATTTTTATGCTAATAAATCATCTACTAAATTATATATAAGACTTTAATGAACAACAAATGATGAAAATAAAAAATGTTTTGTCATACAACATCTAAAAATGAGATCAAGCTTTTGTGAAATGAGTTACTTCCCTTTTACCATTGTCTACAGCATTTATTTTCTTGCATCATTCCTGATTATGTGAAGACTTCTTTTTACAGATGACCACAGAGGTATAATTTTACGGCAGGAATTAAGTGGGAAATGTGAAATTTCCAGTCAGAATGATGTAAAGAATTATGAGGTTGAAAGTTTGATGGGAAAATGCCAGTACCAACTCAATTCCTGCCAAAAAATTATAGCTTCTCTCAAAAATATCACCCAAAATCAAATGTATTTCCAAAAAGACTAGGTGTCAGATTTCTTGTGAACATGATTTTTTCCTTTGGTTCCAAAAACTTAATTTTGGGGAAAAATTACCTGTTTTTAAAACAAACTACATGAATATGGTATGAAATTTAACCCGCTTTTTATCATACTTTGACTGACTAAATAGTAATGTGACTGAAAAATGAATGAATATATGATTCTTGAAATGAACAGATTTTCTTGAGATAATGAGGCTATAGAAAGGTAAAATTCTACTACTGTGTGCCTTTGTAGAGGGATTTCTGACCTGACAGTCATAAAAAAAACAAAATTCCCTTAAAACAAAATGTAGCCAGGTAAAAAACATACAAAAATTGATTTTAACAGTGACCACCTTTCAATAATAACCCAAGACTTCTTCAAGCTAATTGTGAGTTAGACATTTATTACATCATGTAGGTATAAAACTAGAAAAACACTCTCCATTTGATTCCAGAAATTAATATATCAATCAAATCCTGAAATAGAAGGTGCAAATCTACATCAATTGTCACAAAGACCATGTTAAAGTTTCATGAATATCTGTTCAGTGGTTCAGGAGGAGTAGTGGATAAGTATTCACTTGCAATGTAATGGCAAAGTCAATGTTTTGCAGTGGGCAACCTCAAAAATCAATCATCATTCAAATTCTGAAATACAAGGGGCACATCTACATTATGTCACAAAGACTGAATTAAAGTTTCATGAAAATCTATTCAGTTTCAGGAGGAGTAGAAGATAAGAGATAGGAACTAACAGGTGTAAAGGACTTATATACCCCCCATTTTCAAAAGGGAGTATAATAACTTTAGTATATGGCAAGGCATGTTTAGAAACACAAATATTTGAGATATTGGAGAAACTCATTTCTGCTTCAGAAAAGGTCCATTCTGGAACCCTCTGTTGAATGGATTTCAAATTCACATGATTAACCACCTAATATAAATGTTTATTGTGCCAACATAGGAAACATGTCTTGTTCTAAGGGTTTTTTAACCCAGACACCGAGTCCTGCCCTCTGGAATGTGTTATATAGTTCTTCTTTGGCAAGTTGATAGTCCATCACTGCTCCCTTTGCTTCTGAATATAACTGGCTTTCCGATGTCTCAGAGTCGTCAATGACTGACGAAATTTTGCCACGTAATTTTGCGAACTGGTTAAACAAACTTTGCTTGCAGAGTCTTGAGATTGCTCCCTGCTCAGTTTTGCCTGTTGTTGTATTTATAACTTCTAACGTGGGACTAACAATACACCAGTTGACGGCAAAACTTGGTGCTTTTCCTGGCATCCTGCTTTCTGGATTCCTTATTCCACTCAAAAATGGCTGATTGAGCTTAAATGGCGTTGGAATTTCTTTGATTCCTGCGAGTCTACCAAACACAGCTCTTGACAAATGTTCTGCATGGTACAGATGGCCCAATATAATGCTTTCATAGTAAATTGGCTGGATGAAATGACTCAACAAAGCACCTGAAAAATACAAGTATAAGCCATTAAACAACCAACATTATCAAAATTTTAGTACAGGAGTTAAAATAGAATTTTTGTTTACAAAGAATATATAAATCATGCGTTATCTAAAGATTCAGAAATACAGATAATTGATCAATAAATAAAGATCAAACTTGTGATAAACAAATATAGAACCTCCTCAAATACAACATTCCACATCCCAAGACAAATAAACATTCACAAACAGCATAAAAAATCTATGACATGTTGAGTATAATATAAATATATGTGTCTGATATTCTATAGTTATGAGTGACTCTGACAGCCTTTGATTGATTACCTAATTATGTATTCTTCTTATTTTAATCAGCGACCCTGAGGAGAATGGCATACTGTCTCCTTGGCAGATAAACATGAAGACAGATAGGGGTATTCAATAACACTAGAATCCATCATAGTCAACACATTCAGAGGTTTTTCATGTATGTATTCGATTATCAGATGACCCTGTGCATGAAGTTCTCATCTTCCAAAGAATCTGAATATGGAAATTTCAGGCAGGTTATTTCTAAATTTTGTGAATTTAGGGTTAAACAAGAAGTATTCTAATCATGCTAATGCACTTATGTTTGTAACACTAATTTCCGTCAGATGGCATCTAAATTTCCAGGGGTAAAATACAGTTGGAACCATTAGTAATGTATTGGTGAATATTATATGTTATTCGGGAATCTTCACAGGGGATACAGGGTTAATATTCCCTGCCTGTGTTTTATATCCCCTGAGCCGTGAGGCAAAGGGGATATAGGGCACAGACAAGGAATATGAATCCGTATCCCCTGTGAAGCCTGAATAACTTTTATATTCTGCTAGAAGTGCTATAATTTTTCTATTAAAAGCGTTTAAAAATTGTGATTTTGCTACCACGGGGATACGGTCTCATATCCCCTGTCAAGGTAACCAATCAAATTGCAGGATTTACCTGGATATTTCACTTCAGCAGAATATANGATCCTCCGATCTTAAAATACAGTATGATTTTATCTCTTAATTTCAAGTGTAGGATAATCAGATATTTTATAAAAGCATCAGTGTATTTTTCAATAAATCTATCTCATTTACAGACTGCTTCCCATTGGAAAATTGTTTCAACTAGACATTGGAGAGATGGCAGCCTGTTTTGTGGGCCCCGCTGTAATATAAGTGCAAATTAAAGTGTGTGTGGACACAATACAGGTGTGGACAAAGTACAAGTGTGGACACTACACAAGTATGGATACTATCATATTATCAAGATATCAACAGAATGTAAGCAATAATCTGACCTTAAAGACAAAGGTCAAGGTCAAAGGTCACCAATCATGGTTCATGACAGATAGTCTTGAAGTGATCTATCTACATGCAAAATATCAAAAGCCTATCTCAAAAGACAAAAAAGATATAGCCCAGGCACAACTTGTCAGTATGAAAGCAAAAATCTGCCCTTGACAACAAAGGTCATGGTCAAAAGTCACCAACCATTGTTCATGACACATCATCTTGAAGTGATCTATCTACATGCAAAATATCAAAAGCCTATCTCAAAAGACAAAAAAGTTAGAGCCCGGACAAGACTTGTCATTAGAAAAGCAAAAATCTGCCCTTGACGACAAAGGTCAAGGTCAAAGGTCACCAATCATTGTTCATGACACATCGTCTTGAAGTGATTTATCTACATGCAAAATATCAAAAGCCTACCTCAAAAGACATAACAGTTATAGCCCGGACACGACTGGTCATTATAAAAACAAAAATCTGACCTTGACGATAAAGGTCAAGATCAAAGGTCACCAATCATTGTTAATGACACATTGTCTTGAAGTGATCTATCTACATGCAAAATATCAAAAGCCTATCCCAAAAGACAAAAAAGTTATAGCCCGGACACAACTTTGTTTACGGACGGATGGATGCACAGACGGACGGATAGAGTGATTACTATAGGGCGTCCACCACTATGTGGCGGGCCCTAATTAAACCATCCCAAATGTTTTGGTACCAAGAGTTCTCATTTTCCCATGAGATTCTGCCATCATTTACAAATGCTTATGAGAAAATAATGATCAAAACAAGTCCAAGCATACCATAAACCTACTAGTATAAAAGGGTTTTTTTGCTGTTTTTTATCATCTTTGCATAAAAGTTGTCAAATTTGATGCTCTCATGGGTGAAAACCCCCATTATAAAGGCATTAGGCTGATATTGTAAATCGGTCTTAAAAGTCTACCAAAGATTATATATATATTTTTTTTTTTTGTAAAATAAGCCTTAACCTCTTTTCCTTTAACATGTTGAAACATGCTTTTTAACAGTATTAAATCAGCCATTAGGCTAAATATATAATGTAAACTGGCAAATCGAGTAATAAAGCCTCCCTGATGATTATTTTTTGATTTTATCCATTTAAGGCTGTAACTCTTACCACATAAATTGCCAGATCAAATAAACTGGAGATAGATTTAACTGTCGTAATGATTAACTTAATGTACAAATGCTAATGTACCACAGTACCAATCTTCTGTAATAAAAAAGTTTTAAAGTGATGCTGGCATAGGTACTACCATAGATTAAAGTTTCCATTGGGGAAAGTATTGGAAAAATTGAATTAAGTTAATTACGTTAAGACAGAGTTAAGTTTTCTGTAATAAGAATTAAAGAAACAGAAAGTAAAATCAATGAAGGAATTTGATATAGTTTTACACAATCTGCAATTGTGACTTCCTCAAAGAAAATCTTCCTTTAGCAAAATTTACTAAGACATGAATTTTCACTTAAAATGTCTGTCTTTTCGTCAAAAATCTTTAAATCCATATCAATACTTTTAAAACCATTTACATGAAAAAAAGACTGATGCAATGACTGTCCCATTCTGTAGTTCACACATTACTTATATGAAAGAGTCATTATTAACCATGTGAAATATACCCCTTTCATTTATGTCTTTGATATAAGAATTGCAAAAAAAAAAACCAATAACAAATAAATAAAAATAAGAAAAAACCAGAGGCTCCCAGGAGCCTGTATCGCTCACCTGGCTTTCAGTTGCCACAATCAAGGTAATATTGTAAGTTATACACAGTTGATCTTCAGTTTCTCAAACTTTTGTAGCTCAAACACCCCCAATATCTTGAACTGTTTTTAAAGTCTGATCATGTTTTACTATATTTCTTTGTTGGGCTTTTTTGACAAAAAACGTCTTGCTGAGGACCACTTTCGACACCAATTTCGAAGTCGAGATGTCATTTTGTAAATGGCAGTCAACAAACAATTTTAAACTTCAGTTTTGAAGTCGCAACATCAATATCTACTTGGAATTCAAATTTCATTGAAATCGGACAATGTTGAATTTTCCCGCCTTTTTTGGCAGCCATTTTGAAAATGGCGGTCAAGGAACAATTTTCAACAGCAGTTTTGAAGTCACCACAGCCTGGCAAGCATTTCATCAATTTACACTTAACCTTCATCTTCTATAGTTTTGGAAATAAAAGATAAAAAATACAAAAATTTTAAAAATTTGGTGAAAAAAGGGCAATAATTCCTACAAGGGTATATGGATTTTCTTCAAAATTTCAGGGTGGGTAGATCTTGATATGCTGAACATTTTTTCAATTTATACTTGACCTCTATCTGTTACACTTTTTGAAATAAAAAATAACAAGATGTGTTTTGTGAAACACTTATGCCCCCGAGTAGAAGTAAAGAAGACAGATTTATATATAATATATATATAAATACCTATAAAACGAAAGTGAATAAATGAAGAAAATATGCTGAATGATTTAAAAAATCTATTTTTACAAAAGAATACTATAGATATCAAGAAACATTTCATCATTAATGAGTTTAATTTCTATATATATAAATAAACAAACTATAATTTCATTTTTCTGGCAAAATTTTACCGGACAGTCACATGCCAAGGTCAAGGTCACCAGGTCAAATATTCTGGTACCAACTGAAAGGTCTCTCCAGAAGGAATACACATGCAAACTATGAAAGCCCTATCACGTACCATTTAAAAGATATGCTCAATGTTAAAGTTTTTATGCAGTTGTTCACAGGCCAAGGTCAAGGTCACAAGGTCAACTATTCTTGTACCAATTGAAAGGTCTTGCCACAAGGAATGCACATGCAATATATGAAAGCCCTATCACGTACCATTTAAAAGATATGCTCAGTGTTAAAGTTTTTATGCAGTTGTTCACATGTCAAGGTCAAGGTCACCAGGTCCAAAATTTTGATATCGTTTGAAAGGCCTTGCCACAAGGAATACACATGCAAAATATGAGAGCCCTATCACTTACCATTCAAAAGATATGCTCAATGTTAAAGTTTTTATGCAACTGTTCACAGGCCAAGGTCAAGGTCACAAGGTCAACTATTCTGGTACAAATTAAGGTCAAGTCAACTAATTGAACGCCATCTGGTGTTGTCTTGTTTTGAAATTTTTTGGTGACATCCCTTTCTATTGTATGACGTTCTTGGGGACGTAAAACACCTATGACTTTTCATATTATTTCCCCGAATGCATTGTGGTGTCGCCCTGACAGGGAGGATCTCGTCGACGAAACTTTTTGTAAACGGGTAACACAAATTGCCTCTTCTTATTAAACAAAACAACAAAATCGGCTCAAAAGGAATAAATAATAAATGGATATTGAATACATGGACATGAGACACAGTCTCTACAAACACACGGTACTGATAATTATGGAAAAACGCTTTCATCGTTGCATACAACAAAATCGTCAAAAAAAAGAAGCAAAAGAAAAGATAATGAATGGATATGGAGGAAATGCACATGAGACACAATCTCTACAAACACATGGTACTGATAGGCAATAGAACATTGCTTTCACCGTCGCATATAGCAAAAAAAAAAATAACAAAGATCATAGTTTGGTGATATAGTTGCCATGTTTTTATATAGAATAATGATATTTCTAAGACAAGCTCTATTGTCCGCTCCATTCATCAGACTGCACAGACCAAGAACTATACCACCTAAGAACGCAGTGGTTTCTTTTTTCAGACCTAAAACACGATGCACACGGCATAGTCAGTGCCTAAAAAAACACCTTTACAAATCAAATTTGTGAACATCAAAAATCAATTGAAAAACATCGGCATCTTACATAGAATTGTTCTCTCTAAATATCATATGAATGCAGTCAAAATTTAATATTCAAAAACACCTTTGAGTTTCTGGTCTTCTGGTCTTTAGATTTTATCTGCACTGTAGAGACACAAGTTGTTGAAATGCGCATATGCAGAAAGTAAATTCACAGAAACTTCGGTATTTAGTTATTTGCAAAGCATTGACGGATGATTGATTAATGTAAGAGATTTTAGATATTTCAAAATAGAAAATAAAAGGTTCAGCACATTTTCCAGTAGCTGTAATAAGAGGAAGATGCCCGTCATTTTAATATCACACCATGTTAATCATAGCTATTCCTCGCGACTTCTGAACTGTTCTTTTTTAAGTTGATATTCCACAAACTATTTGATTGTGTGGTTTTGGAAATGTGGAATTCACAATTTGAGAGGTAGTGTTTGTAAATAAAGCACATACTTCACATAGAAGCTGGTGTTCGAAGTGAACTTTGAAGAATGTAAAATATGTAGTTGCTATTTTCAAGGATATAATTTTAAGGCATCGAAAACTCCAAAAATCACGCTTTTTTATGTGTTGATGTAGATAGACTGTTTTCAGTCTATATATGTACTTTCGTAAGTTTTTAAAACATTAACGATTTATCTTGGAAACTCAATTTGATCAACGTCTCTTCAACGCCGCTTTCGGGAAAAACACATATTACATCAAAACAGTATAAAGAGGCCTTATCAATTTTCCCCAACATTTTCATGTATCTGGAAATCCGAGGGGGGGGTGGTTTGACGAAAGTTATTGAATTATCTGGTAAACTCTTCACATAATTTAAAAGTAAATTTTGCTGATCACCGGATTTTTCTTTCTCGAATAAATGCAGGTGTACTTTGTTAAAGGAAAAATTATATCGAATTAATGCTTCAAGAGCAAAGTCGGCTTTTTGCCGAAATTGCAATGAACTTTTTCAGTCAGGGGCATCACCAAAAACAGTTATAAATTTTATAACCATTTTCAGTTATTTTTGTTTTCAATAAGTAATGGAAAATGGTTATTTTGTTATTTTTGAATTTCCTTTGATCTTTAAATCCTGATTGTGGCCATAATAAATTTGTCTCATTAGTGTTGGTATTTTTCTTTGATAAATTAACATTTCCTTTATAATTTGAAACCATAACATCTAATACGCACCATTAGGAACATGGTACGCAAGTTGGTCAAAGTCAAGCCCCCAAGGGACTTTGAATGTCAATTAAATGCTCATTATCTTATATAAGCAGTTCAGTGATAATTGAGATGTTTTACTTCATCTATATCTTTTGAAATTTACACAAACAATGTGGTTTTGTTGTTCAAGTTTCTTGAATCAGAGCTTGTGGAAAATTTGACATGATGTAGAAGAAATAACCAATTTTAGTTATTTCCTCGATTTTTGATAAGGGAGATAATTCAAAAATGGAAAAATCTAACCAATAAAGGTTATAAAATTTATAACTGTTTTTGATGATGCCCCTGACTGTTTTTATTGGCAAAAAAAACGGTCTTGCAATCATTGCTGCAAAAAATGCAACTATTTGTAATATTGTTGTAAAAAGCTATGATAGCATCCAAACACAATCGAATATTGGCAATAGATCATGTGCCCCTGGCGGATCCAGGCTTCGAAAAAAAGGGGGTTCCGATCGGGTTCCAGGCTATTTTTTCCACTTTTGTCAATTTTTACTTAAATTCTGCACGAAATTTCAAACATTTCCAGAAACAGGGGGATTCCAACTCCTGGAACCATCCCTCTGGATCCACCAATGTGCGTTTAATTGTTTAAATGGGAGAGTTATTGTGTGTATTTGTTTCATTGATTTGCAGTGTTCTGTGTTTAATTAATTGCA